>JBAMJR010000348.1:515000-603347 GCA_038501785.1 Myoxocephalus aenaeus
CCTCTGAGCTCCTCAAGCTGCTGGACCTCCTCCACCTGTCCATCGCCGGCCTCGTCGATGATGTCATCATCACCACCGCCGGGGTTCTCTCCTTTCTCCCGACAGAACACATGAAGCATCGACCACACAACTAAACACAACCAGTGACTCATACTGGTTTTTAATGATTTGGGAAATCTCATTTCCCCTCCTGGCTTCACGCTCTCCCTCTCTGTCGGGTCATGTGCCGCCATCTGCAGCGCCGACTGACTGTGAGGGAACTCTGCCCCCTGCTGGCCGCGTCACAGACCTGCACAGACAAAGTGTGCTCCCTTGAAAACTGTGAAGCCCATATTATATTGCTATAAAAACTGTATAATTAATTTCTTCATTTACTCATAACCAGTAACATATATACTGATATTTACACATCTGAACACACAACTCACATTATACTCTTTTATTATAACACCAACATTATTATTATTATCAACCACTAGGGCTGCAGAGATATACCTTTTTTAGTTTGGGTATGCAATTTTCGAGCAGAGGCCTAAAAATAGGTGGGTTTTCAAAAGGTTAAAGAGGTAAAGATCTTCAAAGTAACTCCCAACTCATTCAGATACAGATGAAACATATCATCTTATCGGACTGTTAGAGAGTAGATAAGGAAATCGATACAGCTCTCACACCTCCAATAAATTAAATAGGTAAATATGAGGCTACAGCCAGTTAGCTTAGCATTACAACAGGAGACAAGGGAAGGCAGATAGCCTCAAGGTGAAGGCAAGACTTTAGGAAGTTACTACTGATCCCAGCCAAGCAACAGTCAGGCACACAATCCCCTTAAAGGGACAGTGTGTGAGTTTTAGTGGCCTCTAGTGGTTTGTGGCTGTAACTAAATACCCCTCAGCTCAGCCCCTCCCCTTTCCAAGCATGTAGAGAACTACAGGTATATTTAGGCTTTTAGCACAACTAGGAGCTACTCTTATCAATACTCGCTTCTTCTACATGACTAAATAATTGTCACACGGACATTCGTCAGTATCATCACTCCTCCTGGCAGCAGAGAAGTTTATTTAAAAAATGAGCTGTTGACTGATAATTCATGTAAAACACAGTGACGGTGGCCGACTGACTTAGGTTTCACTTTCGTTCACAGATGTATTGATAAAGTATTTACTCTGCAGGTAGAGTAACCAGCATCTCGAGTGTCCTTCACTGCACCTGGTGGACTTCACCACAGCGGCATGTTTGTTCACACACGTGTGTGTTTGTGTCGTTGGCTCAATCCCAATCCCCACCCTGACAGACTCACAGACTTTGAGGTTCACTCACTAACTCCGTGAGGGTTTAGTTCTGTCCCACTGTCACATCATAGAGTGTTTGAGTCTCTGACAGACATTTTGAGCTCTTTATGGGCCCTTTCTGTAAGTCAGCATTAGATGCCGACTTTGCCCAAGGGAATTACCCACAATTCATTGCAATGTGACGTTAAACACGCAGTTACCAATGGAAGAATGGAGACGTAAAAAAAAGCTAAACAAAGAGGCACGTGGTTACACAACAACATTAAAGATGGAACATAAAAACACATGAAATCAGAGGAATGCAAGCAGAAATTATATATATATATATATATATATATACATATTTATTCATCAAACATTTCAACATTACAGCTTCAGTGTCTGGTCTGGGATGCTTCAGAAACATGGCGGTGCAAGATGGCGGACTCTGTGGAAGACTCCCTAGGAATATATCAAAGGCTTTTTCTAAGCAGGGGAAAACGTAACGATTCTTAGTTTATGAATAATATATTCAATATAAACCCCCCTAAATGTTACATACTGTCCCTTTAAAATGTTAACTTTTTAACTTGTTGGCTCGTGAACGGATTCAACAAACAAGATGGAAAGCATCAGGAGGGCGGAGCCAAGCTGTCCTTCCCGGTTTCCACTCCTTGTGCTAAGCTAAGCTACGTTAGCTGCTAGCATTCCTACCAGCTACATGTTTGATAGAGATATTTTGGGAGTGTGGTATCAATCTTCTCATCAAACTCTTGGCAAGTGTGTAAATAGGCGCATTTCCCAAAATGCCACTCTGTTCCTTTACAGTATGCTATCCTGAACACAGCAGTCTGCGCTCATCGTGCTGCAGCTCCTCCTCCCCCAGGGGAAGACAATCTCAAATCATTTTGTAGTGCACTACATGTAAATGGTAAATGGACCTGTACTTGTATAGCGCTCTTCTAGTCTTCCGACCACTCAAATCGCTTTAACACTACATGACATCATTCACCCATTCACACACTGATGAGAGGAGCTACCATGCAAGGCGCCACATCAGATTATCAACCATTCAGACACCGTAGGCGCAGCTACGGGAGACATTTAGGGTTAAGTGTCTTGCTCAAGGACACATCGACATGGGCTAGCGGATCCTCTGATTGAAGGACGACCCTGCTCACCACTGAGCCACAGTCGCCCACGTGTAAAATGAAAATGTACTTTCTATGACTTTATACATTTGAACTCTATAATGCCCGCAGAAAATATAACAAAACAATGTATTTGGCTTTGATTATTGCTGCTTACAGCGCTGTCGGAGGGCGTGGCCGTTCATTGCGGCGCCCAGAAGCACTGCTGGTATTATCAACAACAAAAAACTCTCAGCGCCCGAAGAAGAGCTTCTCTTCTGTGGAATCAGCTTCCACTTTCAGTCCGGGGGGCAGACAGTCACCTCATTTAAGAGTAGACTTAAGACTTTCCTCTTTGATAGCGCTTATAGATAGGCCTGACTCAGGCTTATAGTTAGGGCTGGCTCAGGTTTGCCCTGGTCCAGCCCCTAAATATGCTGCTATAGGCCTAGACTGCTGGGGGACATCTTAGGATACACTGAGCTCCTCTTCTCTTCTCTCTCTCTCCTTCTGTATGAATTCATGCCTCTTCAATGCACATTACTAACTCTACTTCTTCCCGGGAGCCTCTGTGCTTTCTCGCCTCATATTTCTATAGATCGTGGCTGTCTGGAGCCGGTCCTGTCGCCTGTCTCCTGTCTCCTGCCTCCTGCCTCCTATCTCCTGCCTCCTGCCTCCTGCCTGCTGCCATGGCCCTGCTGATGCCCCTCCTCTCTCCCTCCTTCTGCTTCATGGATCGTGGTTATCTGGATCGTGGTCTATGCCTACTACTCATTATATGAATAATTTATGTCATATTCATGTAATGTGCTGTAACTCTGTTACGTTGTTCATTCTGGTCACATGACATCTATTGCTTCTGTCCATCCGCTCTCTGAAGGTTTCTTCCCTTTTTTCCCCCGTTTTGTTTCTGTTTTGGGGGAGTTTTTCCTGATCCGATGTGAGGTCCTGGGACAGTGATGTCGTATGTGGACAGATTGTAAAGCCCTCTGAGGCAAATTTGTAATGTGTGATTCTGGGTTGTACAAAATAAACTGAATTAAATTGAATGGAAAGGGTTCGGCTGTAACGTTCACATTTCCAGCAACCAGCAGCAAAAGTGACCTGCAGTCAAAGACTGAAGGCCGGCTGGGGACAACATGCACGACTCTTATGAAGGGTCCATAAAGGTGCAGCCGTTGGCTTTATTAAAGCAAATCAAAGCCATCAATCAGATGTCACTTCACGGAACAACACACCTAGTCCACCCATACGCAAGTTTTCACTTGATAAGATATTATTCACATCATAGCTCCACATAGCTTCAACTAATCAACCATGGTAATAGTAAGCGCCTTTGTGAGTGTACAGGTCCTTTAACATACATACTGAATATATGTTGAGTATATTTGATGAATTGATTCCATCTACTTAGCAACGTGGATTCAACCCTTCCAGTTCATCATGTTATCCATTTGGCAGGTTTGAATTAGAAGTTGGACTCTCATAATGTGAGAGAAAATGCCACACGCCAGACAGTTGATTACAATTTAATTGTGCTTTCATTATTCATTATATTCTTACTTCTTTACTATTTGTATTACTGTTTGTATTACTGTTTATTTATATTACTTGATTTTTTATTTACCATGTGTCTCTTGTGTGCACTGCTGCTGTAATACTGCAACTTCCCCACTGCGGGACTAATAAAGGATTATCTTATCTTGTAAAAATAAATGGTGACTGCTGTATTTAAACAAGTCCAAATTTAAATATTTATATTAAATTGCTGGTAAAAAGTGGTAATATTCTTAGTGGACCTTAATACTGTATATATTTAGTTATTTGTTCTTATTGCATTTACTGTAACTAAGTTATATGTAAATAGACTATATGTACATAAAGAGCATTTTTACTTTGTTTTAAATAAATCAAGTCTCCCGTGTTCAAAGTAAGTCGCGTCGCACTGCAGGAAGTCTCGTGCTTCTCCGGCGGAGCGCGAGCGTTCTCTCGCCGCACCACCAACTTGTCACCAAAGATGGCGATTTGCTGAGTGCTCATGGATACACACATTTTTCGCCTTGTCGTTGTCTCACCAGAAAACGCCAACTTTACAAACAAATCACCGGCTTAGCGAGCGACTGCTTCTCCGCCTGAAAGGCGTCGTCCGCCGCCGCCATGCAGATCACGCTGAAGACGCTGCAGCAGCAGACGATCCAGATCGAGATAGACCCCGAACAAACGGTGAGTGGCCGCTAGCTCAACGTGCTAGCTTTGAGCTAACAGCAGCAGCTGTAGGGACCCGTGTCGGTAACTTTGCGTGGAGACGTCACAGCTGTATTTTTTATGTTTACCGAACACGGTAACGTTTTGTGTGGTCGCGAGGAACCGGTGCCAATTAACGGCACGTGCTAGGAGTTTGGTAACACAAACGGAACAACGCGGAACCTCCCGAGCGAACGTTAGCCGGCTAGCTAGCAGAGCAGCCTGGTAACAAAAGTCACCGCGAGGCCACTGCGAACGGATTTTCTGGTCGTTTAAGTTTTTCCATGAAATACTTCGCTACTGCAGCTCTTCGGTAACACTTTGTGTGAACGATAACGTGGTGCCTCCACTTCTGCGACGAGCCCGAGGCCCCCCCACACCACGATAACGGTTGTCATTGCTAATGCTAACGCGTATGACACTGCTAATTACGACGAGCCGTGTTGGTAGCTGAGCTAAGTTAGTTAGCATGTTCGTATCATCGGACGTGCAGCTAGTAGGCCGACGTGAAGGCAGCACCACCCTGTGCTCTCTGGACAGTACTTGCGGTGCTCGGAGGGATACAATTCAGACAGTTATCTCTTATCTTACGTGTGCTGTGTGAAGGGAACCCTGGTCTTAAAGAGGTGCACAGAGTATGAATATTAATGCATATAAATAAAAGCCTTAGGAAGTGACTGCATTGTTGGTGTGTTGACGACTCCTCTCTTTCACAGGTGAAGGCCTTAAAAGAGAAGATCGAGGCAGAAAGAGGAAAAGACAACTTTCCTGTTTCTGGCCAGAAGCTGATTTACGCTGGGAAGATCCTGCAAGATGACACGCCCATTAAAGATTACAACATTGATGAGAAGAATTTTGTGGTGGTGATGGTTTCCAAGGTAAGATCTTGATGACTGTAATGCCTCCTGATTTCATCGTGGTTTCTGTTTGAACTTTTCTTTGCAAATCTATTGTCTGCAAGTAGCATTTGTACTATAGTACTTTTTCTATTTGGCTGAGTTTAAGGTTTAAGGGCAGACATTTTCACTAAAGGCACTACGAGTATGATTTCCCAATAAAATATTGCATCCACTCATGTTAAAATAATCCGCTTAGTCATCGCTTACGACCCACTAGAAGTGTTTGTCGGTTTCTGTGTCTTTTGCCGGGTCGGGACAATTCTTGGCGTCAACCTCTATTTAAAACGTATCGACAGGGTGCCAGATCATAGGCACCTCCAACAGGAAGCTACGAAAATTGACGCACACGAAGCTACGTAAAAAAGTTTTGCATGTTGTTTACACAACACTAGTCTAACACCTTCTCCCGAACTGTGCGAAGGCTAAACCTGCAGCTGCCGCCTCGCCTCCGGCCTCGGAAGCCCCCAAGCCCCCTGTGCAGGACTCTGGCTCCACGTCAACAGCTGTCCCGGCTACAACCCCAGCTCCGGAGCCGGCCCCGGCCCCGGCAGCTGTCCCCGCTCCCTCTGAGGAGGCCAAAGAGGAGCCGAGCGCCGAAGCCACGGAACCACAGCCAGCCAGGTAGAGCCTGGCAAAGCATTATTGACATACTAGCGATTCTGGATACTTTACTGTTTTTTTTATTATTACTGTTTGTATTTTATTTTACTGTGTCTGCTGCTGTAATCCCGCAATTTCCCCACTGCAGTACTAATACAGGAATTTCTTATCTTAGAGTTGGGAAGTAGTGCTTGTGAAGTCAACTTTACAACAAATTATTTTTTCCCCACTTATCAATATTTAGGGTTTGATCCAGAGTGATTGGTCTGTCTGGATTCATTTATCCTCATTATTCAAACTTAATTGCCAGAAGTGACTTTTGGGATCGTCATTAACATAGCTGGAAAACTATATAGCAGTAAATGTAATAAGCCATTCATTTAGCTGCTCTCGCTACATGGTCTGGTTTACTCGGTACTTCTTGAAGTTCCTAAAATTTCAAATTTCTTTTTTATTATCAGTAAACAATTGTCTGGTTTGCCCAACATTTATATTCAATATTTATATGATTCAGTGACTCTTAGCAAATGGACTGGTTCCCAACCCCAAAAAGACAATTACTCAGTCTACCTTTATGCTGACTGAATGGCACATTGGTAACTAAATTATCTCAAATATCTGAGACACGTATTTTCATTTCAACATAGTACGTCATCTAAAATGTAGCGTATTGTTTATTTAATGGGATGGATATCTAAATGTAGTTCTTGTGCAGTGTGTTGTCTGACTTTCCTCCTTCACGTCTTGTAGCTCCAGCGGCGCTGGTCAGGGTTTGGACGCCTCCTCGGCGCTGGGTAGGTAACAGCCGAATGTCTGCCAGACTCGCAGCAGTTTACAGTCTCAATGCAGTAGGAGCTGTTAGCTCAATGTTGGTAAATCTAGATTGAACAATTCGAGTTTTATAAATAGGTTAACGTGTAAAACTTGGGTTATATTTGTTGTGCCACAAATTGTAACCGTGTGAGTCATGGACTTTACTGGCTGTGTCTATATTTGGACTGTGACAAAAGTACGCCATCCCTTATTGTGCTGCCACAGAGAGCCGTGGGGATTCCCATTGGTACTATTTTAGATTTAGTTGTACTTACTTGATAGAGACTGTAAAAGAGTTGCAGTCATGCAGATTCTTTTAGCCCATTTTATATGTTTTAATGTCGTATAACTCTGTATGGTTTTAAACGTGCCAGATAGCGCATTTCTATTGACTCCACATGGCTCTCAACATGGCAGCAGTGCTGACGGAGCTAACGGTGTCTGTCTGAATCCCCGCTGAACGTCCTGCATGAGTGCAACTTTGCAAATTTACAAAATATGCAGCGTAAGTAACTTGTGTGTTGCGTTTTCAGTGACTGGAGCCGAGTACGAGGCCATGCTCACAGAGATCATGTCGATGGGCTACGAGAGGGAGAGAGTGGTGGCGGCGCTGCGGGCCAGTTTCAACAACCCGCATAGAGCTGTGGAGTACCTTCTCACCGTGAGTCTCACACACACACACACACACCATCTGAAAAGTCCCTCTGGTTTCACATTAAAAGTAGCAGTTTTAGTAGGAGTGTTTTTATCCTTTCAACTTCTGTGTGCAGCCGTTGTGCCTACTGACCATCATGTTATGTTGTCTATTGTGGTAACCCACTTGTAATTTCCGACATGTACTAAATATAAAACACTAAAATGTACTCGACGTAGCTTAAGCTTTGCTGTCTCCAGCGTCGTCCCACATCTCAGATGCCACGACTCGGCTTCATCCGGTCTCTGCTTTCAGTGTGGAAAAGTCAAGTTAAAAAAAGACAGAAAGTTTCCTGATCGCTCAATGCTCCATATGCTAAAGGTTCGGTAGATTTAAGGAGCTCTTTAGGGAATTAAAGCGTATCTGTGATTAAGGAATTTCCGTCACACTGCTGTCAATCTGGCGATGTCTGAGCGATCAACAGCTGACAGAGATAACAGCCTTAACCATGTAGGAAACAGAGGTTGGGCACTGCCAGCGTTTCTGAGATTGCAATGAGACGAGGAGAAAAGCTGATGTGATCTTTGCAATAAAACATCTTTGTGTCGAGTCTTGGCCAATCGGCGTTAAGATGTCTGCAGCGTCTTCATTTCCCTCCAACTTCTTTTAATGGAAAGCTAGTCAGCTTGCTATCACGTTAGCTAACGTGTTTGGGTTCCGTTACAGTTCAGACTTGCTTAACGTGATTGAAAAATGCCGTAACCTCCATTATGATCTCTCCATGTTCTTTGTGTTTGAGTGTTGACCCGTGTGTCGTTGTGGTTTCAGGGGATCCCCAGCAGCCCGGTCCAGGAGAGTAACCCTCCAGCGCAGGCCCCGGCGTCTGGACCCACAGAGGCCCCGTCTCTAGCAGAGGGTGAGGCCTCCACTGTGTACACATACATGTAAACGGCTCTGCTGAGGTATTAATGGTAGTGGAGGAAAAAAATAAAACTTCCTCCTATATTGTTACATGTGAAGGCTTGGACACATTTACAGACTACAATGAGCAACTGTCTGCCTCACTGGCAGAATGACTCATCACATGACTCACTCGTCTCTGAATGCTTTTCTGACGCGGTCGTGTTTAAATTGTTGTTCGACTTGTTGGTTGCTGCCAAACGTTCACTTTTTGTTTCTTCAGTGTGAGTGTTCTCTCTCGTGGAGACGAGCTTTTTGTTGATTAGGACTCGAGCAATTACTTCTCTCTTTTTTTTTTTACAGCAGATTAGCCAACCGAGGTTCTAATATGAAAGAATCTGCAACTTTTCTCCACTAAAGTTTAAATGCAATATATACAAAACAAGGCAAAGATGAATGTGTAAATAAATAACCGCTACGTGGTGCACATGCTCATTACAATAGAGGGGACTTGTAATTTGTGTCCTTGGCAGATCTCAATAAATTCATCTGCTCTACTTCCCACGTGTCCTCGAGGCCGTGCAGCCGACGTTGCTGCAATTTGGAGAATATGAATAAACTGAATGAACAAGACGGCCTCGCCATGACTTATGAGACAAAACGTGAAACGGCCGCCTGTCTGGTTTTGGGTTCTAATGGTTATCGGTTCTGCAGGAGAGAACCCACTTGCATTCCTGCGGACCCAGCCCCAGTTCCTGCACATGAGACAGGCCATCCAGCAGAACCCCACTCTGCTGCCAGCGCTGCTCCAGCAACTGGGCCGAGAGAACCCGCAACTTCTACAGGTACGCTTCTGTGTGAGGTCTGCAGCCGCGAGCCCAACGGCCTTCTGGGCTTAATTTGGTTAGCAAAGTCACATCCTTGCTCTCCCTTCGTTCAACAGTTCAACCCGAGCGTCCCTCAGGTTCTACAGCTCGTACGACCACGATATAAATACCAGACCCTGTTGTCCTTGAGCTCTTAACGAATCCGCAACTCCTTGCCTTTTAAAAAAAAAAAAAAAAAAATGTTTAAACTTATTTTCAGCATAAATACGATCAAGAGTCTGAGCAAGATTCCCCAAAAATGACTCCTCGATTGCTCCCCGATTTTATTTATTGTATTGTTCGGTGCCTTCCCATCAACCCACAGACTAATACTGCACATCTTTAGAAAGTTTAAGGCCTAAAGCATCTAAATCTGCAACACTATATAATTTAATCTGTAGGCCCGTACGGTTGCAGCGATGTGTCTTTGACTACAATCCGCCGTTGTCAGGGCGACTTATGAAGGTTTTAGTAAAACTTTAAAATTGCTTAGTCATGTTAAGGAGCTTACGGAAATATTAACACTTACCGATTAAAAAAATAAATAATTATATGTAAAACCACACACCTCTTATCACAAGTGTTACAGTATTTTAGCAATTTAAATGAATTAAATCAACCTTGTGGATGAGGAGATGGCACCATTTTAGTTTGGGAAACACAATTCTCTCAGAGCGTAGAGTTTAATGGATCTCCACCTCGTTACCCGTGTCGGATAATAACCATGACCTCATCCACAGCAAATCAGCCAGCATCAGGAGCTGTTCATCCAGATGTTGAACGAGCCGGTGGGAGAAGCCGGAGACGCTCCAGAAGTTGGAGAGTTGGGGGCGGCGGGGGAGGAGGGCGCTCCGGTGAACTACATCCAGGTCACGCCTCAGGAGAAGGAGGCCATCGAGAGGGTGAATATGGAACACCGGTCTCTTTTTAACTTGTGAGAAATGAAGCGCTGCAGATCCCGTTCCTAAAGCCGCGGTTCCCTCCTCCACAGTTAAAAGCGCTGGGTTTCCCCGAGGCGCTGGTGATCCAGGCCTACTTCGCCTGCGAGAAGAACGAGAACCTGGCAGCCAACTTCCTCCTGAACCAGGGCCTGGAAGACGACTGAGCGGCGCCGCCTTCCTGCGCCTCCTCCGGTCCCCTCTTCAGAGACTGCACCCCCGATCCCAGCGCGCGGCCGCCAGCCTCGGCTCGGCCCGACCGGAGGGGGCGTGAGGGTGGGGGGGCGGGGCTTAACGCGCTTAACGTACAAAGAGGAGGCGCGTGCAGGGAGGCCGGAGGTCGGGGTGTAAAAGTGGAGGAACGACAAAACCCACGTGAATTCCAATGGAATGTGTGGGCTTTGTCTCGGGGAGATCTATAATTTGATTTTAGACGCGCGCTTTGTGACATTAGGGGGGCGGGACGGGGGGGCGAGGGTTCAGACGAGTGTGTGTGTGTGTGTGTGTGTGCGCATGTGCCTGTGCAGACGGATACAGTCGAGCTGAAAAAGTAATCAATTTTGCGTTCTCTTAAGTTTGTTAACGCCGTCGTATGGAAGCACATCATCATCATCATCATCATCATCAGTGTGTGTGTAACTGCTTGTGTGTGAGCCTCATGTGCGGACGTCCAGGAGACTGTATGTGTCTGACATGTCTGTTTGGGGGGGGAAGGGTAAAGGAAACTAAACTGACAAAGAAGTTTCTGTTGTTCTGTTCACTTTGTACCTCGTCTGTCCGTCATCAGCTGTGCCTGTTTGGGTTCATCACATGTGGAACTATTCTTTTTGTCCGGTAGCTTCTGGTGCTCATTACACTACGTGAGCATCTTCTGTGCCACTTCACACGCGCTTCACCGCAGTGGAGGCCTGAGCAGACGCTGGTTGCCACGGTGAGGTAGCTTTACAGCCTTCAGTAAAAGTCTTGCCGTCATATCAAACGCGTATTTTTTTTTCTTTATTTTTTTTTCTCCCCCTTCACCAAATTGGTTTATTTCATCAGGACGGCCCACTCAACGGTTTGTTTTAGTCTGCATGTGGGAAGACATTTCACAAGTTAACCAAAATTATTAAATATTCACTCTTAAGTTCTCACGTGTTCTATGCAAATATTTGCAGATGAGTGTGTGTGTGTGTGTGTGTGTGTGTGCGCTGCGTAGCGAGGTCTAAACCATGCAACTTATGATTTTTCTCCACATGTTCCAACAGATGCGTTAAGAATAAACTTCTTCATTCAGTTACTTATGTTGCACGAACACGTTGAGGGTCTAGAAGAGCTGCTTTTTTTTGTCTTTTTTTTTTTTTTGTCTCGTAAAGTTTTCAGACATTCAAAACACTTCAGGAGAGAGATGGGAGCCTACGGTTCATCTAAAACTTCTTTGAGAGTAAACTTTCTGTCTACATCTAAACCATTTGATTGAATCCAAGTTCAATTCTGAATAAAAGAAAAGTACAACTTCCTTGTTTAAATCTTCTGACACTGACAGTTGGGCTCTACTTAAAATAACCTACATGCTACAAGCGGGGGCGGGGCCGGCAGATTGCTCAGGGATCCGATTGGCCTGGTACCTGCTTTATTGGGTCTTTGCCCAGAATATTAAGTTATTGATATAATTTGCTGTTGGAAATTCAAACGACGAGGCGCAGAACGACTTCAAAGATGCAAAACTTCATCAGAGGAAAGCGACTCGACTTCATGGAGATGAGAAACGCTGCAGCGCGTCCCGTCTTCAGCCTCGGTATCTCTTGATGAGTGTTGATGTGGTTATATAAGAATATTTGGCATTCATTTATTACATGAAACACGCTCCTCTGCGTCTCAATCTTTTAGAAATGTGCATTGACGAGTTTCTCAACCAGACTGCGACTGAAAGACGTTTTTATCTGGAATATGAATATCAACACAAATGCTGGGAAATACATTTTATATTTAAAGGCTTCATTCTAGCGTTAAGAGGCTAAACTGCACAAAGCGGTCGGTGAGAAGACACTTCAGTAAACACAATAGAGCTTATAATAATAATAATACTTCTCTTATATAGCACTTTTATAAGTATCCATAATAGCACTAGATGATGCCCTCTAGTGGTTCAGTCCTGCTATTACAGCAGCAGCCACTGAAACAAACAGCTGCTGGGGGACACGAGGGCCCAAATAAAACATTTAAATACGTAATAATAGGATTGGTGAATTCCTGAGGACACGTGGCAACAGTTTAAATCCCCATGTAACGTGTAAATGGTTCTTATTGGCCGTCAATGCAGATAGTGCTCCCTTTTGACGCCTTTAAAGTTGTAGAAATAAATTGTGCCGCGTAAATGAAGAGATATGCAGAAACTTATCAGAACGTTAATCTCATGCTAATTGAATCATGATTATGAATTTAGAGTCGGACATTGTGTTTACATATTGTTTTCCACTGAGTTCACCTGCTGGTCTGATGAGAAACATGAGCTAAAAGACGCTAAAAGTGTGAACTGAAGTTTATTTATGATGCTCAGGTTTATCTCGTAGACACATCCTAGTCATTTGACCCAGTGTACATGTACAAATATTAATGAACAATCCACCTATAAGCAGAGCAGCTAACGGCGCTAACAGTGGAAACGGTTCTGATGGAGCTAACGGTGGTTTGGACTTTCCCCATAAAAATAAAAGTGGTGAATTCCCTCCTTAAATAACTCATAATTGTTTTAATAATCCGCAGTTTTAAATTACTTGCTCCTAGTAATACACAACGTCATTCTAAAAATATGATAAATGGCCGTGGGTTGTGAAGCCGTTTCATTTGAAATGAATAATAATAATCTCATTAATAAACCGCGGGAGATTTTAAGAGTTCTCAGGTCGGGTCCTGAGGGTCGGGTCGGGCATCTTGCATGAAAACACACGCGTGTCCTCGTATGTGACAAAGACACACAGAATAACACTGGAGACGTAGAGGACTGGGCTCACACAGACTTGCATATAGAATCATAAAACCACCAATACTTTCACTTTTCATATCTTGAGTGTCATTCTGACCCCAGATGAAATCTTTTGCCATCAAAATATGTTTTTTATTCATCAAATAGTCTGAAAATAATAGGGGTTGTTCGATAATATGCTCTTCGTGATTATAATACATTACAACCATGTTGTGGAAAAGAATGAGCAGGAGGACAATGCTGAACATGATGAGGAGGAAGCAGGGTCAGAAGAGAAGGAAACTAATGATGAGGTCATAGATCCAACATACAGACCACATTCAATTCAATTCAGTTTATTTTATATAGCCCAACATCACAAATACAAGTTTGCCTCGGAGGGCTTTACAATCTGTACACATAACATCCCTGTCCTGGGACCTCACATCGGATCAGGAAAAACTCCCCAATAAAGATAGTAAAAACCCTTTCACAGGGAAGAAAGGGAAGAAACCTGAGGGAGAGCAACAGAGGAGGATCCCTCTCCCCGGATGGACAGAAGCAATAGATGTCATGTGGCCAGAATGAATAGCGTAGTTACAGCACATTACATGAATATGACAGAAATTATTCATATAATGAGTAGTAGGCATGGTCCATGATCCAGATAACAACGATCCATGAAGCAGAAGGAGGTAGAGAGGAGGGGCATCAGCAGGGCCATGGCAGCAGGCAGGACCGGTTCCAGGCAGCCATGAATCCATGGAAAAAGAAAGTAGAGTTAGTAATGTGCATTGAAGAGACAATAGTTTATCCAGAAGGAGAGAAAGAAGAGAAGAGGAGAGGAGGAGTGAAAGAGGAAGAGAAGAGGAGCTCAGTGTATCC
Source organism: Myoxocephalus aenaeus (assembly GCA_038501785.1). Lineage (NCBI taxonomy): Eukaryota > Metazoa > Chordata > Actinopteri > Perciformes > Cottidae > Myoxocephalus > Myoxocephalus aenaeus. The sequence continues at coordinate 529,122 of JBAMJR010000348.1, forward strand.
TAAGATGTCCCCCAGCAGTCTAGGCCTATAGCAGCATATCTAGGGGCTGGACCAGGGCAAACCTGAGCCAGCCCTAACTATAAGCCTGAAACAGCCCTAAGTATAAGCGCTATCAAAGAGGAAAGTCTTAAGTCTACTCTTAAATGAGGTGACCGTGTCTGCCCCCCGGACTGAAAGTGGAAGCTGATTCCACAGAAGAGGAGCCCGATAACTGAAAGCTCTAGCCCCCAACCTACTTTTTAAGACTCTGGGAACCACAAGTAACCCTGCATTCAGTGAGCGTAACGCTCTAGTGGGGTAATATGGCACTATAAGCTCTTTAAGATATGATGGTGCATCACCAGCCGAGGATTTTAAATATGATTCTCGATCTTACAGGAAGCCAGTGGAGAGCAGCTAGTACAGGAGTAATGTGATCTCTCTTCCGAGTCCTTGTTAGTACACGAGCTGCAGCATTCTGGATCAGCTGGAGAGACCCAAGGGACTTTCCGGAGCAGCCTGATAATACGGAGTTACAGTAATCCAGTCTTGAAGTAACAAATGCGTGGATCAATGTTTCTGCATCGCTTTGAGACAGGATGTGCCGGATCTTTGAGATGTTCCGTAGGTGAAAAAAGGCAGTCCTTGAGATCTGTTTCACGTGGGAGCCAAAGGATAGGTCCTGGTCAAAAATAACTCCGAGATTCCTTACGGTGGTGGTGGATGCCAGAGCGATGCCATCCAGAGAAACCATATCGTCAGATAGTTGATTTCTGAGGTGTTCTGGGCCGAGTAGAATGACTTCAGTCTTGTCAGAGTTCAGCAGCAGGAAGTTGCAGGTCATCCAGGTTTTGATGTCTTTAAGACACGCTTGAAGTTTAGCGACCTGGTGGATTTCATCTGGCTTGATTGACAGATATAGTTGAGTATCATCGGCATAACAGTGAAAGTTTATGGAGTGTTTTCTGATAATATTGCCTAAAGGAAGCATATATTATAAGGTGAATAAAATTGGTCCAAGCACAGAACCTTGTGGAACTCCATGACGAACACCGGTGGTCGTCGAGGCCTCATCGTTTACAAATACAAACTGAGATCTATCTGATAAATACGACTTAAACCAGCTTAATGCTGTACCTTTAATACCAATCGACTGGTCTAGTCTCTGTAATAAGACGTCATGGTCAATGGTGTCGAATGCTGCACTAAGGTCTAACAGGACAAGTACAGAGACAAGTCCCCTATCTGATGCAACTAGAAGGTCATTAGTAATTGTCACTAGTGCTGTCTCTGTGCTATGATGCTTTCTAAATCCTGACTGAAACTCCTCAAATAAACTATTGTGATGTAAAAAGTCACACAACTGATTTGCGACTACCTTCTCCAGTATCTTAGAGAGGAAGGATTGCCAGATTGGTTATGGAGATCCAGCAGTTCTGCTCCAGCTCTACCTCTGCAGCAGCTGCCCCTGTGGCCCATCACCCAAAAGGAGGAGGTGCTAATTCTGCCCTCGCCAGAGTGATCTCAAAACATGGAAAATGTGCCAAAAATGCAATGCATACACCTGCAAAGATCACGCCATTACTGCCTGCCTTGCATGCAACTAATGGCACATTTAGACGGTTTTTGTTCTGAAAAGTTAGTTTTGAAAAGTCAAATGTTTTGGTATAGAATATTGACATGTTTTATATGTCAGGTAATGAGTTGACTAAAGAGTTGAAACACAGTTATACTTTATAAACAGGCAAACCAGACGGGGTCATTTTTGACCCCAGAGGGCAAGAGGTGGGATTATTTGTAGCCATTAAATTTTTTTTTTTTTAAACAGCATCCTCACTAAACTTTGACATATACCAGTCTGTGATGATCTATCAACACACAAGACTCTGATCGTTAACTATAGTCAGAATAATTGATCTTTTTATTTATTTTTTTACTCAAAAACAAGGTAAAAGTTCATGTAAATGAGATATTAATGGCCTTCAAATAGAATAAAGAAATGCTGTTAATGTGTTTGAATGAAGTTGTTATTAAGGTGTAACACAGAATTGGGGGACGTATCCACTTAATATTCTTTAAATAACAGCAAAACCAGATGGGGTCCATTTTGACCCCAGAGGACAACAGGTGGGATTATTTGCTGCCATTAGAACAATTGAAGTCAAAATACAAGGTCTATTGGCCCTAAATTCAAAAACAAAGAGAACACATTGTGGTAATGGATTGGACTGAAGTAAGACTAAAAGGTGCAAAAAGAATTGATTGACAATTTATACTTTATGCTTTAAATAACAGTCAAACCAGACGGGGTCATTTTTGACCGCAGAGGGCAAAAGGTGTAGGCAAACGGAACATTACAAGGGTTAAAATGCAGGACTTTTCCTTGTCCTTGTCTTACCTGGAGTACTCGTTACATTGTGGTGCCGTCACTTTTATATTAACGCAGAAGTAAAGGCTCTCCTTCGTCACATGTTCGACACACAGCTGACAAGACACGAATAATCACAGGCGAGACGGCGGATACAGCCAAGAACATCCTTTTATTCAATCAAGTAAAGGTGTTGCTCTTTTCAAACTGTTTTTTTCTTTATTATTATTATGGAAAAGAAACTGTAATTAACACATGCATTTCACCATGGGCTCTGGGGGTGGGGGGTCTGATGGAGGAGGAAGAGGAGGAAGAGGAGGAGGAAGACTACTCTAAACACGGACCAGCATCCTACTCGACGTGTTCAACACTAACAAAGGAGATTTAAAAAATAAAACTTAAGAATAAAACAGCGGACGGTTCGGCCACAAGGTCTGACTGGGCTCTTTGAACGGTGCAGGGGCAGAAACGTGCACACACACACACACAGACAGACACACACACACACACACACACACACACACAGACAGACAGACAGACACACACACACAGACACACACACACTCTGCCCCGTGCAACCCGCTCGTCTCTGCTATGGCTTCTCAAACTGTGGCTCTCTCTCTTAAAGGCGTGATTGATAATACTGCTGCTGGCTTCATTTTGTATGGTGAAGAAAAAAAAAAGTATAAAAATTAAAAAGTTGCATATATCTTGAATTTTTTTTTTTAAATTTTCTTCGCAGGACAAAAATCTGTAAATCGCTGGATTATTTTTTTTGCTGGTGGAATTTCCCCGGTGCTTTTCTCTAGTAGTCACCAACTAGCTGTTCTCTTTTTATTTATTTCCCCGTGGCGCCTCGTGGCGCCGCGTGGCTTTGGTCAATCAAACGCTGATCCAGAAGAACGCGGCGACGTCTCTCGTGATTGTGCTAAAGCCCTCCAGTCTCCGTGCCGTGGAACCGGTCCGCTCTGTAAGGTGCTTCAAGTCCTTCAAACCAAATACAAAAAAAAAAAAAAATCGAAATAATAAAATTCAAATAGCTGGTCACATTCAACCACTAGAAAGGTGCATAATTGAAGGTCTCAACGCGGTAACAATGACAAAAAAAATTAATCCAAATTCAATTATTAAAAAAACGACGACTCTGCCTCCACTACACTGCTGGCCATCTCTCTCTCTCTCTCTCTCTCTCTGTCTCTCTCTCCCTCTCTTTCTCTCTCTCTCTCCCCGTGAGCTCTCCTCCTCCCCCTCTCCTCCGCCCGGCCCGGAGCCCGGTGGTGTAACTTGTTCACTTACATTAGCTGTTGAATGGAGAAGCTGAAGAAGATGGGTATGGTAATACAATGTGAAAGCGTACAGACAAGAATAACATGTGAGCTAACTGCATTCTGCTCAGACAAAAAAAAACAAAAAAAACAAAAAAAAATCTTTGCGTAATCTTTTTTTTTTTTTTTTTTTTAAACCCCGCCGTTCAGAGAAAGGGAGAAAGGGAGAAAGGAGGGAGGGTTACGCGGCTACAGACTACTCCAGTGTCCGAGATAGACAGAAGACAAGATACGGAGGAAGAGAAGCAAGACAGAAAATACCTTTTTTTGTGTTTTTTTTTTCTTTCTTTTTTTGTAATGCTTTTCCTAATTATTCAACAATAAAAAGAGGAACTAAATCACACCAATGTCCTTTAGTACTATGTATACTGCTCGTAAAAAGCTCCAAGAAGAGGAAGAGGAAGATATAGAAGTATGAAGGAGGGGGACGTTTTTTGAGTTTTTTTTGTTTCTTTCTTTCGAGATGGGCACTCAGGATTACGAGATGGAATCTGTGAACAAAAGGCACTTTTTAGGGACGACCTTTCAGATGCTCTGAGTCTATAACACTACGTCACCAAACATATATTTATAATCATTTACAGGGGAGATTCGGTGGGAAAGGGGTGGGCGGGTGCTGCTCCCTCATCGTTCTCTCCCGCTCTTTACATCCAGAATTGTGCGTCTCCCAAATTGGGTTCAGATCTCGTCTTTGTCCCGTAACAGGATGACTTTCCCCTCAGACTGTTCCTCTGCTCTGGTGTAAAGGTGGAGGTGTGGAGGGGGGCGGGGTCACAACTCCTTTCAGAACGATGAACCCCTCCCCCCTCGGTAAATACAAAAAAAATTAAAGAGAAATAGACTAACGCATGTTTTCCTAAAATTTGCTTTTATGATAACACTTTTTTTGTTTGTTTCTTACTATTTATGTATAATAGAGATTGAAAGTACTTTATTCTTTAGGAAAGCACCAGGTTCTCATAGTGATATATATTTTTGCAAAATTGTTCCTTCAGCCCTCCCACATTTTGAAAACAAAAATCAATAGAAATGAACATTTTTGATAAACGCAAGAAAAAGAAAAAGAAGAAGAAAAAACAACAACAACAACAACAACAACAACAAAAAAAGGAAATTTCCCCAAAACTTACTTACAAAGACTGGGATATTTTTCTCGCCGCCCTCGTGTTTAGAGTCCCGGAGCGCGCGGACTTGAAAAGAAAAGAAAGACAAAACAACCTTGGAGGGTTTCCGCCCTCTTTTCCTCGAGACGCCCTCAAAAACAATCGCTAACAAACAAACACAATTCCTCTACCGAGGCATTGCACATGGCTCAATCGACATACATCATTCAGAACGATACTTCCCATCAAAACAAGAAAGAAAACAACAAAAACCTAATCTTTTTTTGTTTATCATCATCCTCGACTACATCATCATCATCATCATCATCATCATCACCGTCTACGTCTCTATTGTTGTGTTTGCGTGCGCGTCGTTCATAACGTGGTTCTATCGGCGGGTTGTTGCGTTGCATCCTATGACTGCGATGTACGCCGCGCTTCAAAAAATAACTAGACTGCCACAGAGCTTATCTTGCAAATAAAACAAAGGAAAAAAAAAAGTATATATCTATAAATATATATGTGTATTATATATAAAGATGCTTGCGATTATCTAGGGAGCTGTCGCCGTTTCCTTTTTTTCTTCTCCTTCTCCTCTTTCTCCCTCTCACCATTCGCTATAGCTTATATGTGAGAACAAAAAGAACCTGAATTCATGTTTGACAAATTGCATAATGGGAATACAGAGGCACTTCCATAAGATTAGAAAAAGAAAAATCGCTTCAGCCGCCGTCGACGCCCTTTAAACTCGGCGGAGCGGCTCCTCTCTCCAGGAGCCGGCGGACGTGTCGTGTTTCCCTGCAGTGAAGAACGTGGCCGGGCAGTCCAGTTATTTTGTGAGGTCGGATGGTGGGTTTTTAAAACTTTTGACGGGTAAGAATCAGCGGGGATATGTGCGGGCGGATCGGTGAGAAAACGATTCAAAGCGTAAAAGGCCTCCTCAGATTGTCTGCTTTTTCTTTTATTCATTTTTATTAAGACTTCCCTTTGAGTTCGGTCGCGGCGGGAGAGGGCGTCGTAGTGGTCGCTGACTTTAGCACAACGCTTAAGTGGAGGTCTAATTCTTAAAAAACTCGGTCGGCTGGCATGATTGTTTTAGTGCAGATTTTGATCATCAAGGGCTCGTTGTTTCACAACAGTAAAGGGGGAGTGCTGGTGTGTGTGTGTGTGTGTGTGTGTGTCGGGGCCATCGCATCCTGATCCTGTGCACCGAAACAAAAACAACAAAAAGTGGGGCCCGTGGTGATCCTCCCCCCGGCGGCCTTAGAGGCCCTCGCTCCGCTCACAGCCGGATATGTCACATATTCATTTTGCTCCACAGTGTGGCCCCTCTGCTCTTGGAGCAGCGGGGGCCCGTCTGGGAGTGTAAACAACAGGGTAAACTTTAGGGAGACTCGGGGTCCCGTCTTCAGCAACCTTCCCCTCCTTTGCTTCTGTTTTTTTTCTTCTTCTTTTTCTATCGCTCGTATATCACCGGCTCCACCAGCGGCTGCACTGGGGCCAGGTAGTAGACGTGGCTTTTTTTATTTATTTTTGAGCTTTTCTGTGGGTCAGCAGGTGCGCTCGCCAGAAAATGAGCTTCCTGTGATTGTCAAAATCCTGCATCGTGTGGTCCTCCGAAGTACAGTAGGTGGCAAATTGGTAAATCTGGCACTGGGAACAAAAGAACCAGTTTGACACTGGGGGAAACACGCTTCTTTAGTTCGTTTAGTTTTTTTTTGCCTAGTCAGACAAGAAGATCGACGCCACCCTCACATCTGTGCGTTAACGGTTAGCCTTTATGCTAAGCTAACCTAAGCTAAGCTAAGCGGCTCCTCGCCGTAACGTACTTGAGTGAGGTATCGATCATCTCGTCTAACGCTCGGCAAGAAGACAAAAACAAAAAGGAAAGAAAATAGCGCATTCCCCAAAACGTCAAACCCGGTCTTGTCGTTTTGGTGTCTACTACCTGGTCCGGGGGCAGCTGACCACCCTGTCTCCACCGCTTCAACATCCCACTGCGTGTCTCTATAAGGTGCTGTCATTCAAATACAAAAAAAAAAAACAATTATAAAATAGTACAAATCCAAAAAGGAATAAATTCAAATAAAGAGAACACACAGATAACAAAAATCAATCATCTACATCACAAGAGGGCAAACGGGGGAAACCAATAGCTGCTGTCTATCGTCCCAAAAAACGCTCAACAAGGATCTTCACCGTGTGGCGCTTCTAATCAAAGGTGGAGTTTATCACTGGGTTTATCAAATGGGGGAAAAAAGAACCCAACAACACCACCTATGAATACTACAATCTAAAAATGTCCGACTGGGCAACTGTGTGTGTGTGTGTGTGTGTGTGTGTGTGTGTGTGTGTCGCGTGGAGGTGTGGGAATGAGCGGAGGCCGAATGACGACGGGGGGGTCGAGGACACGAGGAGGCTCCTTGACTCCTTGCCACCTTGTTTATTTCCTCTTTATAACTCTTAATAGGCGAGTCCGGTTCACCCACCATGCCTCGTGGGTAAATAGTGCACATCGTTACGATTAGTGTTAATTGATTCAAGCTTCTAGTGCAACCCTCAATCAAGACATGTTTTGGCTTGGTCTCTCTCTAGTTAGTCGTAGGCTTCTAAAGGGACTTTGCAGACGGAGAGGAAACGTCGGTCAATTTGATTTTTTTGTGTGTGTGATGGGCGGACATCACAGGAGCGCGGACGGCAGCTTTCGGACAAACCAAATAGCGGGTTCAATGTGGGCGGAGCTTAAAACCGAATTTTTTTTTTGTTGCGACAGTTCTTTTTTTTTTTAGCCATTCGTGACACAACGCGTCCTCGCGGAGGAGGAGGCCGCGTTCCTCCCGCTCGGCTCCTCCCGCTCGCCGCCGGGTCGGTGGTGGTCGTGTGTTTTCAGGAGCGGAAGTTTGTCCCCTTTCACCCTTTTCCTTCTTCATCCTGGCGTCCTCTTCGTCCGTCCGTTCATCTTTTCCGCCTTTTTTTCGCTCGAGAAAAGAAGCGGGTTCCTCACCTCTGACTGGATAAATGAGTCCAGAGTTCCTCTAAAAAGAAAGCGGCGTCCTGCGGTGCGGTGGTTGTGTTTGGAGTCGGGTGAGACGGAGCTGATGGAGGACGACTGCTAACCTGCGGGTTGTTTCTCTGCTTTTCTATTTCCGATTGTAAAGAAAGAATTCTAGTTGCTGGTTTGGGCACAGATCTTGTCAGAGGAACCAAGACTGGAAAAGAAGAGGGGGGAGGAGAGAGTTAATATCAAAACCAGTAAAACCAGTAAAACTAGTAAAACGTGTGCACACAGGACTGGCAAATAAGAATTATTATAATTCATATTCTCAGGGTTCATACACATTGTGACCAGTGGATTTCCATGACTTTAAACCAGATTTCCATGACCAAACATTTTGTTAAATGTAGTATTTAAACTACCAATGAGAATACAAAGCATACAGTAAACCTTAAATGACTCAAATGAATGAGACAATAGTTTGATTAAAAGAATAAACATTTATATAGATGCCTGCTTATATTTTGAGCGTCTTTCTTTTAAAAGCATATTCATTATTTCAAACTCAGCGTAAATGAACGTCATGAACACATGAATATAACACATGTACATGACTTTCATAAAACCTTTGGGACTTTATTTTTTTCAAGGACTCTTCCAGGCCTGGAAATAACCATTTTAATATTCCATGACCGTAAGAACCCTGTAATGGCCGAGCGGCGGCCGCGGGGTCCGTCCTCAGGTCGGGGTCTCGCAGCAGGAAGCGGGTCGCCCTGCGGGATCCAGCGCCGTGTGCGAGAGCGCCAACATTCTAGGAGGCGAGCCTAGGAAACTACTCGCAGCCTTTTGTTCCGTCTGACTCCAACAGGTCCCATGAACCCCCCTCTACCCTCTACTCCCCTGGGCACCGTCCCAGCGGACTGAGGGCATTGTAACTTCTCCCTTCTTAGTTACTCGCCGTCTCTCTCCTTCACACACAATCCATCCATCTCCCGTGAAACACTCCCACTAAATCCTTGGCAGCAGACAGCGACCCCCCCCTCTGAAGCACACCCCTCTTCTCAAATTCAACATCAACTGGCTATGACATCATGTCTGGTTGCTGGGGGTAACGAGACGGCCGGGACGTGACTTATGCCGGGGGCCGAAACTCTGTCCCCTCCCGCCGGTGTCCCGTTTCCCAACCTCCTCTCCTCTCATGCCTCACATCCGCCACTAGAGGGCACACGGAGCCCACTGCTGTCAGAGCAGAGAGTCACCTCACACACACACACACACACACACACACACACACACACACACACACACACACACACACACACACACACACACACACACACACACACACACACACACACACACACACACACACAGACACGCTCTTCTGTCTGGTGATCTATCACTGCGTTTAGTGGCTCATCAATCTTTCCTGTGAGGCACATATAAACCATTAATGCTGTGTGTTCTGGCTCGGCCTCCAAAAGTAGAACCAGACGTTGTGTCCCACTCTGAGCGATTAAGATCGACGCCGAAAACGACGTCCATACTTCATATTGTTTTGGTGCGGGGTTATTTTTCATGGTTTGGGTCGAGGGCCCGGATGAGAATCTCGTCCTGTGTTACAGGTCTCTTCGTGGATCTGTGACCGGCCTTCTCGTCCCCAAAAAATAAAAAATCAGAGCCCGACCTCCCTGTGGGGCTCTTGCGGCAGAGCGAGGAGCGAGGAGCGAATCCCTCGGTCTGAAAGCCCAAAACTAGAAGAACGGCGGCCTTTAATGGCAGCGTGTCGCCCGTGGCCGGTGATTTTTTTTGGAACGATGCGCGGATGTCTGCCTACTTTTTGTTGTTCTTCTCATGAGCAGGAAGTCTCTACATCTTCCGTCACAAACTAAAAACACATCTTTTTCGACTACACCTTGAATAAAGAAAGTAGCACTTTAGCAGCACTTACTGATAGCACTTTGTAGTTTAACTTTATTGAATAAATTGTACTTTCTTGATTCTTGTTGTTCTGAGTTTGTACTCATAGTTTAATGCACTTATTGTGAGTCGCTTTGGATAAAAGCGTCAGCTAAATGAAATGTGATGTAATGTTGTGTGCTACACACCAGCGAAAGAAGATAAAGACTGGAGTGAAACAGAGAAAGAGAAAGAGAGAGGGAGGTGAATAACGTGTGGAGGAGCGGGGGAGAAAGGGAGAGGGAGGAGAGTTCTCAGATGGTTTCCATGTGTCCCGCAGCAGAGCCGCTCCAGGTGGGTGTGGTTGCAACGCTAATGAGAAAAGTACCGGTGGTGATGGAGGGGGGAGCGGTTGATGGGGGAAAGAACGAAAAAGGAGAAAGTGAGAGGACGAAGCGGGAGAAAGTGAAAAAGAGGGAGGCGGGGCGGGGAGACGAAGCCAAATACAAGAGAGAGAAAGTGAAGAGGAAGGGGGAAAAGGGGAGGAAGTGAGAAGAGAAAGGCAGCGAGGGAGAAGGCCTCAGGCTCCATGTGCGCCGAATAAACAGACGAGCGCATGCGGGGAAGTGCAGATGTGCGGCTGAGAGAGGAAACCCAGCAGAGAGTTCAGGGAGGGAGAAATATCTTGGTCCACGTCCACACAGTTAACACGTTTCCCTACCTGTGTCTGCTGCGGGATGTTCAGAAAGTTGTTGTCCCGTGATCCGATGCCGACAAACCTGTTGGGAGCTGTGGCGCCTGGCGTGGAGTATGCTGCGGAAACAGAAGAGGAGACACGGGGGCGTCAGACAGCTGACGGCTGGCGGCTTCACGGCAAGAGCTGCATTCTGGGGGAAGACGGGCGTTCACGTTCTTACCAAACGCGATCGATACCGCTCTAACGTCTGCAGCAGCCTGTTAGCTTAGCACAAAGACGGGGGGGGGGGGGGGGGGCTAGCATGGCTCTGTCAGAAGCTAACAAAACCTGCTTCCTAGCTCCTCAAAAAATAAATAATCACCAATCGATACTTTATATAATTTGTACCAAAAAACGACAAGTTTTATCACATTTAGGTTTTTCTACAAATTAAACAAACTAGACGTAACGTGTTAATTAGTTAATTAGTAGGTTGATTATGTTACCTTTAAAAACAGAGCCAGTGCAGCCGTTACCCCCGTCATCCAGTCTTTATGCTAAGCTAAGCTAACAGGCGGCTGACTGTAGCCTCATATTTACCACACATTTACGAGCCAAGAAAACTTTTTGCCCGAACATGTGAAAAGTATACCACTAACCCACTTGTTCGCTGTTGTTAAATATTAAAAGATGCAGATAAATCAATTGAGAACGACAGAAAAAGTATTTCATTGAGGCCATCAAAGCCCAACAGAGAAGTCTGCCAAAATCTGGCATGCAAACTTAGCTCTCCCCGAGTGATTAAATCCCGCTGATAAACTCGGCTGGAAGTGATTGAGCGCACCAGAATCCTGACATTGAGGATCAGTCAGGGACATTTAAAACCCACTGGCATCAAAGCCTCTGACAAATTTAGGGCAGTCTGAAACACCCGACGGACTCCAGCATTTTAATCTCACCGAGGGATTCAGGATGCAGTGTGCAGACTTGTGTTGGTGCGGAGGAAAGGGAGGGAGGACAGGGAGGAGAGAGACAGAGTGAAAAGATAATTTTGAGATTTTATGGACGGACATATACAGTATACACCCATGTGTTTCTAATAATCGGAATAACATACATAAGACATAAAAAAGACTTTGAGACGCTGACTGGGGGGTAAAACGCAAACACTAAATTGGAAGGAAAGCTAAAAAAAAAGAAAGAAAAGAAAGAAAGTGCTCCATCCAGTGCCCCTCCTGTCACAGGCGAGGAAGACAAGTGTGTGGTGGGAAAAGTCCCACGGTTGGACTGACACCTTAAAAACACCCTGTCCTGCTTAACACCAAGCAGAAATAAAGAAATATATAAAAATCCCACTAAGAAACTTAATTCAGCTCAACCAAAAACCAGTATGACTACATTGTTTTCCACCAATTTTCTACTGGAATGTCCATTTAAATGAACTGTCCTAAATTTGTGCTCGTCACAAGTAAGAATCAATATATATAATAAACCCAATTTCTTTTTGCGAATGAGTCCTTCAAGGGAATAAAGGAGGATTTAGGAGGTGGTGATGCGGCTTCCACACCAGACAACGCAGAGTGCGTCTCAAACTTAAGGGGCCCTAGTACAGAACCCTGATGAACGCCACAGGAGTCCGCTAGGGAAGGCGTGTCTAACCGGACCTCTGAGGCCTCCGTCTACTCTGAGCTCCACAGTAAGTCCTGCTGGCTTCCATACGTTCCTTCCAAGGGTTTAAAGGAGGCGTCGGATACACAGGAACAATGAAGGCACGGAGTCGGAGGAAGAACAAACGGCGGGGGTCTTTTCGCTGGAGACGGTTGGAGGGTTCAGATTTTTATTAAATTTTTTCCGGGAGGGGGGGTTGTTGTTGTTGTTGGTTTGGTTTTGAGAACGGTCTCTTGCGGGGTCACTTACACGGAGATGCGGGCGAGGAGAGTCCGCCGTCAGAGGGCGTGCTGTTGGGTTTAGAGTCGGGCATAGGGAGGGGCACTGGGCGGGCCACTGGGGGAGGTGGAGGCAGCAAGAAGGAGCCCGGCATTTTGCTCTGGCCGCTCCCGTTTGGCTGCAGACGACACAAACAGGGTCAGGAGGGCGACATGCGACAATCCGCAGACACGGAATGAAAAAGAGGACGCAGCTCGGGAGGCCAGGTCCCAAAAAGAATATCCATGACGGAAGGGTGGGGTGTGTGTGGGAGGCGATGGTTGAAGGAGGGAGAGGGGAGGTGGTGGGAAACAACAACCAAAGGAATGATGGATGTGGACGGCTTCTTTTTATGGAGGTGTGAAAACATAATAATCACCACGGGAGTGGAAGCCGGAGCTCGAGGAGAGCGGTTCCACTGGGAGTGGTCCGTGGTGGGTGGAGGAGGGAGGTGAGCAAATTATTGACTGGGTTCGTCCAGAAGATGGCAAGAAATCAAAACCAATGGGAGAATACTCGTCTACACAAGACACAACACCACCAACGATACCAGCACCAAACAACCAAAAACGCCAACAAAAAAAATCGTAAAAAAGGCTCGAGATGAAAACGAAAAACACGATGACACAACACAGGGGCGGAGTGGAGGGAGCCGTGACCGATTCACGCTCGTGCTGATGGTTGTAACGTCTGAGGGGTTGGGTGGAGCAAAGAAAAAGTAAATCAAAGAAAGGGGGGTGGGGTGGGAGGAGGAAGAGGAGGTCTGAAACAGCAAACTGCAAAATGACATCGACAAGACAAAACAAAGATTTGTGGAGCAGTGAACAGATGTGTGGTGAGTTCAGTAGTGTTGTGTGCTGTTCTCTACGTCGTATGTGGACAACATGTAATAAGACTTTTGCATGCATGCACTCAAAGTAATGGCATTCATATCATTATAGTAATATTGCATCGTAAAGCAATGCAAACACCTGCTCTGTACAATGTGAAGACTTTTAGAGTGAGACCTCTAAAAATAGCTATTGGAGTATTTTATTTTGGAATCCATCTGTTTTGTGATTTAAATTTGTCTTTAATGAACATTTTTAGACGGATGATTAAGACAGATTTGTATTACTTGATTAAACGTTAATAAAAAAAATGGAGGGTTTCCAATTCAGAAAAGGTAAAATGTAAAAAAACTCTATTGACGTTGCTCAAATTTGGTTCAGTCAAATTAAAATTAAAATATTCAAGCCATGTCCAAAAAAAGTGGTTGTTTTAAATGATATTCGTTACATTCATACACCACATTTCAAAATAAAACTACTGAGGATCAATGAAGCCTGAAGGAATCGATCATAACAGGTCGCATGTCGCATGATTCAAGAACCCCCAAAAATTAAACTTGAACAGATGATTAATTGGAAACATTGGAGATTGGAATTTTATGAATTGTGTAACCAGCAAAAAAAACAACAACCTCAAACCACATAAAGTCCAACAGATGGTTTTTCAAAGTAAAATATTTAAAAGCTATAAATGCAATAGTTGCTTGTGAAAATTATAATCACTGCCGTGGCTTTTTTCTTCTTCTTCCATACACGCATTGTCCCGCTAATACACATCAATATTTAGCTACTTTTAGCTACTTTTGGTCTTTTAGCAACTTTTATAATCGCTAACGCTTCACACACTATTACTACTACCAACACATCCTGCAGACTCGGCATAAACGGCACATTTGGGACGCGACTCTCCGGCGGTGACCTCACCTGTCCGGCGGACTGCCCCGAGCCGTCGGCGCAGACGAACTGCACGAATTCCTTCAGCGGGTCCTGTCCAGGGTGGTGGTGGTAGCGGATGGTGGGGTGGGTGAAGTAGGGGCTAGACTGCTGGATGATGGAGGGAGACGGGAAGTGCAAGGCCGAGGCTGAGGCACGGGGACTCCCTGCCAACAGAGACATTTCTGTTAGAGGGACACAAGCGGAGAAGTTCTGCTGAGAGCGAGAGCGAGACGGGACCTCCTGCAAACTCTGACAGACGGGATGAGGTGACTGTGGAGTGATGAACGGATGATGACAAACGTGTACACATCACAGCTGGAAACGGTCAAGCATGAATGTTGTTGTTTTGTCAAGTTAATAGCTATTGTGTGCATTGCTCATAACGTTTTATGTTTTATTACTCCAATAAATCTATACAGCTTTATGGAGGGGATTCACACACACGCACACACACACACACACACACACACACACACACACACACACACACACACACACACACACACGCACAAGCACAATCGATGCGAGCGTTATATTTTGATGATCAGATCCGAAGCAGCTTGCGAAGAGAAGAAGAAGAGGAAGAAGCAGCACAAAGAGATCGTTGACGCCGTCTTAAATTAGCCGCTCGCCCGTGTGCCGCTCTGAGGGCGTGATTCATCGCCGTTGACGCAATTTGGCATCCAGACGGTAAAGCCGTTTGTCATCCGACACACATTTGTTAGAACTAATCTGTGCGTTCACACCGTATATATCTAAATGGATGCTTTTCTGTTAACACGCTTTGAAGCCTCATATCTGTAGATATATATGTGTGAATGTGTGTGTGTGTGTGTGTGTGTGTGTGTGTGTGTGTACGACAGGTGTGGCGATGCAAAATGTATAAGCATTAGGCGGCTAATAAGCTTATGGGAAAAAAAGAAGCTTTAGAAGAGAGGAAAATAAAGGACTTCTGCATATGTAGACGTGTGAGAGGGAGCAGTTGGTGGAGCGAACACAAAGCCGCTCTCAGACCTATATCCATCACTAAATCTCCTTGATTTGTATTAGGAGCCCGTTCTCCCCTTTGCTGTGCCAGTCTGACACCCACCCCACCCCGTCCCATGTCAGGCCCCCAGCTGCCCGCGCCGGGCTGCCAGCACTCTTTGGTTCTCGTATACATTGTGTGTGTGAGTGTGTGTGTGAGTGTGTGTGTGTGAGTACTTCATGAGTGCCAAGGCCCGTTGCATTCAAGACAAGGGCCTGTGCTCTGAGCCCAGCGACGCCTCGCTCCCATGCTGCCGGTCCCCCAGTGGAGCCGCCTCCCTTCCATTAGCCCCCACTAATCCCATTAGAGGCTGGGTGAAGGCCAAACACTCTGGGGGGGTGTGGGGGAAGGGTGGGGTGCTGGTGGGGAGAGAGGGTGCCCCTCCACCCAGAGGAGAGGGTACCAAGCTTTTTGTCTGTTGCACCCCGACAGTCCGGTCAGATAAACATAAACCTGACCAACATTTTATAAATGTGTTCATTTAACCCGATCTATAACGGGATGTTATTTAACACTACTGATGATACCGGATAAAAGGAAGAAATATTTGATAATAATTATTCTAAACATTTATCCTAGTCCAACCATTAGTCCAACCATTAGCTACTTAAAGCTAACCTGGAATCAGAATCAGAATTGTGTATGTTGAACATACGAGGAATTAGAATAAAACAATAGAACAAAATATATATATATAATACAAAAATAAAGTATTTCAACCATTTATCCATTATATCCAAACTTATCAAACATCTTCCAGTTAGCTCTTTGGACCTCTCTGCTTGCTTTCCAACTACTTTTCACTACAGTTATGTGAACACACACTACCGTTCAAAAGTTTGGGGTCACTCAGAAATGTCCTTATTTTTCATAGAAAAGCACTGTTTTTCTCAATGAAGATAACATTAAATTAATCAGAAATACACTCTATACATTGTTAATGTGGTAAATGACTATTCTAGGTGGAAACGTCTGGTTTTTAATGGAATATCTACATAGGTGTAGAGAGGCCCATTTCCAGCAACTATCACTCCAGTGTTCTAATGGTACGTTGTGTTTGCTCATCGTATAGAAGACTAATGGATGATTAGAAAACCCTTGAAAACCCTTGTGCAATTATGTTAGCACAGCGTAAAACAGTTATGCTGGTGAGAGAAGCTATAAACTGGCCTTCCTTTGAGCTAGTTGAGTATCTGGAGCATCACATGTGTGGGTCCATTATACTCTCAAAATGGCCAGAAAAAGAGAACTTTCATGTGAAACTCTCCAGTCTGTTCTTGTTCTTAGAAATGAAGGATATCCCATGCAGGAAATTGCGAAGAAAGTGAAAATGTGTCTGATGGTTACCCCAAACCTTTGAACGTAGTGTATATTATAATAAACTGTCAGTCTTTCTGTGTGGAGTCTGTATAAGTGCTCAGGTATTTAAATCGCCCTCCTGTGGAGATGTACATACGAGTGGTTTTCCTGTGATGGACTGGTGTGGTGGCCTGGAGGGACAAACCCGACCAAAACCAAAGCGAGCGGCGAGCCGGAGCTCGCTCCTCCACTCCTCCACCTCGCCAACCCCTTAATCCTCCCGGATCTCGTCTTCCACGCAGAACAACAACAACGCCGATGGTGTGGTCGGCACTTTCAGTTCCAGCTGCGAGAGTTTGTTTAGAAAGATACAAATCAAAACTGTATAAATGACAACTGCTGGCCACACCAGGGATGAGATATTGTGTGTGTGTCAGCGTGAACATCTGTCCGAGCGAGTGTGGCGATGGCCTTCGCTGTAGCTGCAACTCAAGAGGCCGAGGCTCTGTCAGCACCACAGAAGAACTTTAATGACACGGCGGTCAACCTCAGCGCTTCACATCTGCTCGCCGAAGCCTTTGATGGAGCCGAGCGACAGAACTAAAGCACATGGGTAATTATCTCCACTGAGCTCCTTCGCCGGGTGAATTCACAGTCGGGAACTTTTGCAAAAAGAAGAGGATCCGCGCCTCGGTGATAGAATAAGGAGCGGTGATTTACTGTCGGAGCTCCCGGCTGCGTTTGATATCCGATGTTATCACGAGCTGCTTGTCTCGGCCTGGTGGAGGATCAGCAGGTCCACACTGGTTCTACTCTGAGTGTGAACACAAAACATGTGCTCATCCACACTGAGATCAATTTGTTCCCACTGTGCGAGGGAAAGAAATACAATGTTTGAAAGAAGCAATACAAATAGAAGAAAGATGGGAAAGAAGATAGGGATCAGTGACGTGGAAAGACTCTTACAGCCGTCATTAGTGTCGCCGTCAAACGAGATCCTGACACAGGGACTCAGTGAGATGGACCTCGAGACCTCATGGTCCAGACCACGTGAGCAAGAGTACAATTCATGAAATTACCCACAAACCAACTGCCACAAAGAACGTGACCCTGGAGATCTGGAGTCCCGTGTAGTTCGGTATCGAACGTCCAGAAAGATTCAAGAAACGATCAAAACCAAAGCAGGAGGAACTGAGACATGTTCAGTTGTGAATGAAGCTCCAAAAGAACGGGATCCTACGTTTCCCATAATGCAACTCAATAGCATCTTTCACTAATCCCCCCCTCGCTCCTAAATGACCACCTTTTTTTAATCTGCAATTACATATATTTAAAATCTAATAATATATCTGAACAAAATGTATTTTAAGTTGTTTTTGTTGCATTTGAAAAAAAAAAAGTGTATTTATTTATTTAGCCTTTTAGATATTACCTTAGTAGGCCTTCATTTTCTGCAAACTTTTACAAGAGTTACAAAAAATATTGTAAAAACAAATGTCGCCTGCTATAAAACAAATAAATAACCAGGAGTCAGTGATTGGAATGTTTTTACGGCATTAGGAACAAAATAAGAGCGGGAAAGCCTCACAACCAGCCGACATGTTTCAATTAGGACAAGAAGTTGATATTCAGAGAACGACCACCAAGCATCCAGCAGACGGACCCAGAGAAGACACCACACCCAGACTCGAGGAGCTCCGTCACCCTGCAGCCCCTCTCACCTCCCAGAGACACGGCTCCCACCTGGAGGGGTGGGGGCGGGGTGGGGGGGTGGGAGGAGGCGGTGTTGGGGTGAGGGAGAGGGAGGAGTGGGGGGGAGGGGGCGGTCAGGGGGGATCTGGAGCCGGGTTGGTCTCACCTGGTCTCACTCCCGCCAGCATTGGCAGCGGGTGGTGGGTGAACGCCATGCGGGGCGACCTCGTCTGGGAGGACAGGGCGCTGAAATCGTATTTCCCCGGCTTCTTAAGAGAACCAGGCGATGGGAGTCCTGGCAAAGAGGGGATCAACAGAATGGCAGAACAGAGACGAGGTTTTAATCAAACATGCCTGCTTCTTTTTGTTTTGTTTGACTTCTTTACTCTTAATAAAAATTAACCTTCATCCCTTTTTTTTTATTTGATTGCAAGGATCTAATGATTGTGATTGAAATCAATGGATTGATCGGTTCATTCATTGATTTGTTGATTGGCTTAACATACAGATGGCTTCTGTCCCAATACTCTTACGCTGGTGCGCACAGTCGGCTGTACCATGTCCGTCAGATTGAGGGGGGAGCGGGGGTTGGAGGGTCCGGGGGAGAGGCCATGTTTTGAAGCAGCGGGGGGGGGGGGGTTCAGAGCGAAGGGAGGTGGCGGGAGGGCACAGTGTCACAGAGAGAGAGAGAGAGGAATGCTGGGAAATGCAGTGGCGGTCCAACTACGGTCACCAAGGAGCGTCCAAAGTCCTCCGGGTTTCACTCCCGGGACTCTTTGAGGTCCAAACTGGCCCAGGAGAGACCGGGACCCCGGGGTGGCCCGGTGAGCGACGCTGCAGAGGTGATGCAGCGCCCTTCTACAATGAGACAGTCCTGATGTGGCACCTTGCATGGTAGCTCCTCTCATCAGTGGGTGAATGATTCCTCTGTAAAGCGTCTTTGAGTATTCAGAAAAGCGCTATATAAAATCAAAGTATTATTATTATTATTAATGTCCGACGGTCAGGGATTTAATGTCCCTGACTGTTAAGTTCAGACAGGCAGTATTTCATAAAAGGAGCGCTTGAACCCCCACACACACACACACACACACACACACACACACACACACACACACACACACACACACACACACACACACACGATGTTCAGGCCGGGTGGCGAGCACCGGGCAAAGCGCCAGTGAGCGCTGGATGGGGAGAGAGAGCGGCAGGAAGAAGATGGAGGAACTGTGACGGCACAGCACACACACACACACACACACACACACACACACAGAAGTGTCCCCCCTCTGTCTATAAACGTCGGTTCAGAACGGGCTCTAAGTACAGGCCCCGGCTCGCCAGCGGACCAGAAACACGGCCAAAAGTGTGAGAGCCGCAGGCCGAAGAAAGGAGGCTCTCTTCTGGGGCCTCGTGCGGTGGGGGATTTATTTTGATGTATGGTGATCCAGAAGGCACAATTTAAGACTTCTCAGGGTTAGAGGAGCACCGCCGAACGGGCGTATTTGACCTCTGACGGCGACCGCGCTGAAGTGAAACCCGGCAGGGAGAGAGCCGCAAACCAGGCGGCTGAGTGAGGAAGTGAGAGGAGAGGGAGACGCACAGCGAACTCGCTCCGCAAGAAACACAGCAAATAAACAAGCCCGGCGAGTGAAAAAGGCGCCCATAAAGCGCTAAACGACACAATATTCACACGTATAAAACCAACGCACTCGAATAAAAAAGACGTGGGCAATTTCGCCGTGGCCCGGGGAGACGTGGAAATAGATTTTTACGAGCGAGGCATATAAAGTCGCAGAGAGCAGATCTCTGGAAAGCTTTCTCTTTAATGCCACACCGGGAAATGTTTTATCACTGTTTACCCACAATGCTCACAGGGCGCAGCTGTGTGGGCACCGCCGAGTGTAGAGAGAAAAATAAAAAAATAAAAAAGGTGGGCGCCGCCACTTATGTTCAAGCGAGGCGAGTCACGTGACGGAGGTGGGAGGAACGGATACGACGAGCAGGGGGAGATTCATTTAATTCACGGTTTGAATTATGAAGAAAAGAAAAAGAGCCAGTGTGAAGACAGAAGGGCACAAGATGCTTTTTGAACCATTTTTTTTTTTTTACAGCGAGAGGAAAAATAAGACTTTCATTGTTGTTCAAACGTCTGAACGCTCGGCTCTAATGCCGTGTGTTTCATGAGGAAGATAACGAGACGTCGAGTCGGGGAATGAAAAGACTAAAAAGTGGAGTAGAAGAACAGATGAACGCTCTGACCAAAGGGTTCATAAAAAGTTTCCAGATAAGATAAAACAGAGGAATCCACCTTTAACACCTTTAACGCTTTGATTCACTCTCACAGCTCTCTCGTTTCAGATGTTACTCAAATAAACTACTAATTATTCAGAATCATATTATTGCATTACCAATAGCAAATGTTGACACATTAACACTGTATTATTATTATTTGTATGTAAATCTTTAATCTGCAACGTTATTGTGTTTCTGTCGGGCTTAGACACAAGCCCCACAGAAAGCTGCTCATTACCTACTTTTAATGTGCTGTACTGTAGCTTGTATTGTGTGCCCTTCTCCCCACATATCATGTTGTATTGTGTCTTTTATCCTGTACTGTTTGCTCTTGTTTTATGTTTGTTATGGTCTGTCAAGGGACTACAGATGCAAATTAGCTGTAGCTAAAATCTGGTACAGTGCATCAAATGGTGACATTTATGTTTTAACTGTACATGGTCCCTTTTAAATAAAGATATATATATATATATATATATATATATATATATATATAATATTTGACTGAAATGTATTGAGTATAAAGTGGCATTAAATACACACGATCAAGACGAGTACTACAAAGTTGTACTACAGAGTACTCATGGTTCATTTTCACCATAACAGTGAGCATCTCCTTTGAAATCTGATTTAAAGGTGCAGAGGGCCGTCGTGCATCTGGAACCAAACCGCCGTGTTTTTGGTTTTTTGCCGTCCAGACTTTCTAAAAAAATCTAATCTGGATGTGCCCAAAAATAAATGAATTGAATGGCAGTCTGAACAAGGCCTTTGAGGTGAACACAGTGCCATCTTTACATCTTTACGCGAGGAGCTGAGATTGGATTCCTTCCCTCAAGGCCGTTAAAAACAGACAAGCTGAACCTGAGCGCCGTATGAGGCAGGGAGGCTGCGTGAAGGACGCGTAAACTCAATTACGACCGGTTTATTACGCATACAAACAGCCTTTAAATTACACATATTGTCTTTTTCCCCCTAATTAGCCTGCGTCTCTGCCGACATATCTGCTGCTGCGTGGCGTCGCGGAAAACGAGGCCCAGATGCCCGGTGAAAAGCTTTGTCTGATAGAGCTAACAGAAGTTACTCTGATCTCTCCCTTAATCTGTGCGTGTGAGAGTCTCTCTCACACACACACACACACACACACACACACACAGTTCTACATTATTTCTATGTCCTGCTCCTGGCACACTGCGCAAGCAGACTGGCGGCCAATTGCTCCCGTGACCCTCTAGTCTTGCTGCGCTAACAAGCTGGCGACCGCACAAGCCCCGCCCCCAACTGTCAGAGTACTAGTCCGGTAGCATGTGCACCAACACACACACACAGACACACACACTGAAGAGGAAGAGAGGAGGGGAAAAAAGAAGCTCACACACCCGTCATTCAGGTGAGGCAGGAACAATGTAGGAGAACAGAGTCGTGTCCCTCATTAACGGCCTCACACATCGTTAGCGCTCGTAAACACTGAGGGAGGAGCGAGGACACACACACACACACACACACACACACACAGTTTTTAAGCCCAGAACACTAAATAATTAGCTGTAATTCTCAGTCAATATCACCCCCTCCCCACCAGCGGGGTTTCCCACCCCGAGCAGCAGGAGCAAGCAGGCGGGAGGAGAGG
Organism: Myoxocephalus aenaeus; assembly: GCA_038501785.1. Classification (NCBI taxonomy): domain Eukaryota; kingdom Metazoa; phylum Chordata; class Actinopteri; order Perciformes; family Cottidae; genus Myoxocephalus; species Myoxocephalus aenaeus. The sequence continues at coordinate 551,102 of JBAMJR010000348.1, forward strand.
ACGGAGCGCTCGATGATGAATCACATGATCACCTGCGATGCCTTCTGAGCGCTGCGCTCAGGTAGAGGATCACCTGCGGAGCGGGCAGAAGGGCCAGGAGCCACTACCCTCCTTCCTCCCTTCCTTCCTTCCTCCCTCCCTCCCTCCCTGCCTCCTCCTCTCCATCTCCTCATCTCTCACTCCCAACACCATCACCGGAACAGATGTCTGCTGTAACCCAGTAGCTCCCTTTTCGCTGTAGACACATGGAGGCACCATCTGGAGCGGAACACCGCTCCTCTCCAGATTGCGAGAGTGTGTGTTGTTACGTGTGTGCGAATGTAAATCAGAGAGAGAGAGAGAGAGAGAGAGCTGAAGTGTAATTGTGTGTGTGTGTGCCGTTTGTAAACCTGCGTTTCCAGTGAGTAAGCATGTCTCGGAGACAGAAGGCGCCTCATGCGTTGATGACACACCTGAGCGCCTTCAGTCCCGTTTGTTTGGGTCGTGTTTTTTTTTCTTTTTTGTGTGTGTGTTTTTTTGTGCGCGCCTTTCGGAGAGGCGGTGGAGTCATCAGGTGCACGGCAGGTGGGACGCCGCTCAGCTGCTCCGTCCAAACAACCGGCTGCGTGAAGCGGCTACTTGACAAAACCCTCACACACTCACACACACACACACACACACACACACCCCTCCTCTGTGTCTCTCTCGGGGCTCGACAACAACATGGCAACACCCAGAGCACTTAGCCGAATGTTGCTGACAAATTCACACCGCCTTGGAAAAACTGTTTGTGTGCATGTGGTGTGTGACAACAATGTGTTTTTTTTGGGGGGCGGGAGGGATATGATAATGCACATAATTACACATGGAAAAGACAGCGGATCGTTTTGTCACACATAAAAGTGTGTTTGTTTGTTTTTGGGGATGCACCAGAGATATCGGATTTCTTCACACAGATTCTCCATCAACATCTCGAGGCAGACTGGCGGTGGATGTTGTGGAGCTACTGGGCGACCAAGAGGCTTTTGGTCAACCCACAGCGGACAACAGCAGACATCTGGCAGCAGCAACCCCACCCAGAGGCCGGCGGAGCCAGAGAACAAGGCACGAGAGACGAAGAAGAGGAGGAAGAGGAGGGGAAAGGACGAGTGGGAGACGCAGAACAGCTCACAGGAAGTGCACACAGACAATACAACGAGACAAGATGTATACACGGTGAGGGCGGTGTGAGCGGAGGCAGAGCACGTATACATGGACACAGTGTAATGTTTAATGTTGTTCTAACCATGGTAAGGAAACTGCACTCCATCGCTCTCATGCTTAATCTTCCTCTCCTGCACACTGGCCAAATGGTGTTGCACTGAAAGGCCAAACAGGGGAGAAGGGAAGAGTTAACAATGGAGGAGAGAAACAAGACAGAGAGAGAGAGAGGGGGAGAGAGAGGGGTGGTTAATTAACGGGCAACAGGGGATTTTAATGTTATAGAGTGCAGCAAGTGTCTATAAAATAGTTACATCATTACTGCAGGCGGCATTAAAATGGCCGCATGCGAGTGGGAGTGACGGTTAGAAATGGGAGAATACATGAAAACTTTAGCAGAATCAAATACAGAACCCAAGATATAGACATGAAGTAGATTGTAAATACATTTTCTGTGAAAGGTTATGGTCTTTAGAAGTGAATGGGTGGTTAACAATGCAGCTGCTCTGCTGTTTGGGAGATAACTTACTCGCTCTTTTTTTATACGCCGGGAGGTAAAAGATCAATACCACTGTACGGTAGTTATGGAGCTACAGCCAGAAGTTGGTAAGCTTAGCATTAGCTTAGCACAAAGACTGAAAACAGAGGGAAACAGCTAGCCTGGTCCCGTCTGAAGTAAAAAAAGCCAGAAGCCGGTTAGCTTAGCACAAGGAATGGAAACACCCGATGTTCTGAAGGTCATTACTCGGGTCCATGACGTCATCAGACATATTTTTGGAGCAATGGGCCTTCGGAACATTGGACGTTTATTTCAGGGTAACGGGCTGGAGGACTATTGTTTTTTTTATTTATTATAATGGGCCGTCAGAACAATGGGCAGTCCCCCTATAAAACAGCTAGCAGGGCTAGAATGTCATACTGTGTTTGTTCTATTCGTACAAAAACTGAAGCTTTATTACAACATGTAGGTCTTTGCTAAGCTAAGCTAACAAGTCGCTGGCTGTAGCTTCATGGTTACCGTACATCGTGGTATCAATCGTCCCGTCAAATCTTTGGCCAGAAAATGTCAAAAAAAGTTTGCCTAATGAACAAAACTAAACCCAGAAGGGATTTTGTACAAACAAAAGTCTGCACAGCTTTTAAGAGTGATTTTACCTACAGTATGTGGACAGTTTCAGACATTACATCACACACACATAATCCAGGAGTTAAACTCAATGAATGTTAGCGCTACGGGCCATAAAATATATACATCTCTGCCGCTCTTCTCACCGGCAACGAAGACGGCAAACACGAGCATTAAATGGTTAAATGCATTTGCGTCTGCGTTCTGATTAACGGGTCCCTTCCACCTCGTAAACGTTTAGTTCAGGTTTCATTTGCAGAGGTTTGAGGTGTCCGTCGTTGAGACTTGTGCCTCCGAGCCATAACAACCGAGGTGTGGTCGGTCGGCGCTCGTATATATAAACTTAATGCTGGAAAAACTCTCCAGTTCCGTGTCGTTGGAGAAACAATGTCCAGGCCACTCCGGGTAAGACGCAGACCTCCCTAGCACAGACTTTACAGGTCTGTTTTACGGTTTCAATGAAAAGTGTTCTCACAAACTCAGAGACAGTTTTTTTTTTAAATGTTGTTTTGACGTTTTTAACCACAAAAGATATTTCCCCCGCACTTTCATTGTACTAGGGTGGCGGTAGAAGTTTTAACTCTGCAAATAAAACCAGAACGAAAACAGGAAATACAGTTGTTGGGGTAAACTGGCCCTTTAAGGCCGTGCTGCGTGCGATAAAGGCTGTAAAACTGGGCCGTGGCTTAATGGCGGTCCTTCTACCTCAAACAGGTCGGCTCTGCTCGGTGTTGTGAGTAGAGGTTGTGAATGGATGATAATGAGAGGAGGAGGAAAGGAGGTGTGGCTTCTGGTCCATTTCAAGTCAGTTAGTGTCAAATTAGTAATAAACGGCCTGAAAACATATTTTGTCAATCGGCTTGTTACCACAAGCGATGATAACTGTTTATAGCTCAGGATGTTTTTCTTTCTTTCTGAACTTAAACTGTTTATTCAGTCATGGATGTTTGAAGCAATAGTTCCAAGATTTTGGGAAATACACTTATTTGTTCGGAGAGAAAGAATAAGACCACTCTCATGTCTGTACAGCCGGTTAGCTTAGCTTAGCTTAGCATAAAGACTGGAAACATACTTTGTATGTATGGGTTTGTCATGGTTTATGTTTTTTTTCTTTCTGATAGCACACTGGCAGAAGTGGATAAACAATCCTCCCCCCTAGCTAACCGGCTGCTGAAACAGAATATTTCCCGAAAAATTTCAAACTATTTCTTTAACATCTGAGAAAAATAAACACATTTTCAGGGGTTTTAAAATTTGGTGTGAAGCTGCTGTGAGTCTGTAAAAACCCCGGAGGAGCTGCTTCTGCTGCAGCCGCCACCAAAGCGCCAATTGTCTTTTTCTTTATCAAATGGCCTGACGTGATGTGGACCTCGGCCCTTCTGCTCCAGGGGAAGGCGTTGGTGAAGCATGCAGGACGAGATGGGAGAGGTCGGAGCCGGACTACCTGCATCCACGTCGTTGGGCCAACCGCTGGACTGGGAGCTGCTGCCAGCCGCCGGGGAGCGGCCCGAGTAGAAGACATCGTCCACCGGGCTCTCCATCTCGCTGTCGTCAATGGACTTGCGCTTGTTGGAGCTGAGAGAGAAAAAAGAGAGGAGGAGGTTGGTTGAATTCCTAAAGGGGAGGGGAAGGAGGAGTAAGAGGAATGTCTTGTATTTTGAGATTAATCACATTGTTGTGGGGTTTTTTTTCTGGTTATGTCAGGCCGGTTTCTAACTGGAACTAACGGGCAATGGGGCTCTAATGAAGGCACGCATGTGATTTGCATTCGAGGACAATGTATGGGTGCGGACCTTCCCCGCAGTCATGCGTGTGTCTGCATGTCACGAAGTCATAAAAAATGTTTTCTCGTCGCATTACGGTTTCGCCGAAGGGGACAAAGCCGCAAGTGGAGACACAGCGAGACAGACGCGAGGCCGTGTGTGTTCAGTGTTCGAGGAGCGCGGCACGGAGACGCTGGAACTCATTTGTGCGCGTGTCGGCAGATTCCTACCGACTCGTCACATCTGTGGCCGATAAAATAAAATGTGTTGGGGGGGGTTTCAGCATCTCTGCCGATCCAACAATCTTTAACTGAGCGTTTGAGCTCGTGTGCATATCTGTGTGACATGCATGCGTGTGTGTGTGTCTTTTGTGCGAGTGCGCCGCCGCCGCCTGTGTTACATTATTATTATTATAAGGGAGACATTCGGTAATGAGTGCGACTACCTCCGTGGGAGACTTGCATAAAGCTCCATTTCAGTCCTGCAGCGGGAGATGGGCAGAGAGAGAGAGGTGAAGGGAGACAAAAGACACAAACAGAGACGGAGTGACGGACAGATTGGCGGAAGGGGGGAAAAAATGAGAGAGGACGAGAAGAATCAGCAGTGAAGGAGGAGGGGGAGAGAGAAAAAGAGAAAACAATCAAAAAGCAGAGCAAGCTAAGCATAAAGAACACGGCAGCGTTAAGGGGTTATAGGAGAAGTGAAGGATATTAGTAGAGGAGAGGAAGAAGTGTGCGTGTGTTGCGTGGGTACCTGGTGGAGGGAGTGGAGGTGATGGAGCGCCGTCCCAGGGTCACCTGGTTGATGTTATAGTAGCCGGGGCTGTCCAGGTCAGCCAGGGAGAAGTTGGGGCCGGTCGCCGTCGCCACCGGAGCTGAGGGAGGAACACACACACACACGCACAAACACAGACACGGACACGGACGCACACACACACATATATATCATATAGAAGAATAAGAGGAAAAACCACATGCTCTAAATAAGGAGGACTGTGTTTTCTCAAAGGGTGAGGCTGGTGTTTATCTTATATTTTTAGCCACTAGCTCCATTGCTCTAGGGATCGAAATTCCTTTCTGTGACGCAATTAAAATGTGTATTTATTAAGAAATATGTGAGTCACAGTGATTGCAGTATGTTTAAGTGCATATTCTTAGTATATTTCGATGAGAATATCAGGAATGGCAATAATAAAAGCCGGACGGGTCGCCATGAAACTTTGCACGCACACGTTCATTGTGTGTGGGGCTGAGAGAGTGTGTGCATGCACACTGGTAAAAAAGTGCAACACAGACAGTACTTCATCATTGTTCATATATAACAATACTGAAAGTGTAGAATAACACCAGCCTTATGCTCTACGTTGTGTTGGAGGGATGCTTCCACCACTAAGGTGTTACAAGAAAGCGACCATGTGAAGTGTATAGATTATAGGCGTAACTCACTCTGCGACACGCGGACCAACTCGGCTACGTTCCACACCCCAGAAGTCACAAAGCAGTCCTGGAAACTCAAGTGGCCTGGGAAGAGGAGAGAGGGAAAGAAGAGGTGTGTGTGAGAGAGCGCACTGCACGTACCAAACATAAAGAAAATGACATGTGGTCGGGGATCAGGATACACACACACACGCACACACACACACACACACACACACACACACACACACACACACACACACACACACACACACACACACACACACACACACACACACACACACACACGCGCAGAGGGATCTGAAGAACACATGTACAGTATGGAAAATCTTGACCATGCTGGAGTCATCCAGTGGGACCATGTGTTTTCTGTAAGATTTAACAGTTTTGTCTTTGATACTGTAACATAAAACTTAAAAAGAAAAATTTGTTGAACATTGAAAAACGTGTTAATTTCACATCTTTGGCCGTTGGCTCTATCAGAGCTGTGCAACATTCAGACACCTTGTAAACAGGCAAACTGTGTAGCCAGATTAAAAAAGAATGGTTCACCCCAAAATATAAAAAAAAAAATACACATTCTTCCTCTTATCTGTCATGCTAATCATCAATCTAGAGAGGAATCGCCCCTAGAGCTGTCTGCTTTCTCTCCAATATAAGGGGACTAGATAGCACTGAGCTAGCTAGCTAACCAATGAGCTGGCTAACCAATGAGCTAGCTAACCAATGAGCTGGCTAACCACTAAGCTAGCTAACCAATTAGCTGGTTAACCACTAAGCTAGCTAACCAATTAGCTGGCTACCCACTGATCTAGCTAACCAATGAGCTGGCTAACCAATGAGCTGGCTACCTACTGATCCAGCTAACCAATGAACTGGCTACCCACTGCTCTAGCTAACCAATGAGCTGGCTAACCAATTAGTTGGCTAACCACTGATCTAGCTATCTAATGAGCTAGCTAACCAGTGAGCTGGCTAACCACTAAGCTAGCTAACAATTAGCTGGCTAACCACTAAGCTAGCTAACGTTACAGCTCAGCACAGGAGAACGCCATACATTGTTTAATCTGGCGCTGCCACGGGCCTCTCGTCCATGAGTAGATGCTCGCTTCCTTCTGCATGGTGATTACGGTTTGCGGTGGAGTTCAGTTGAAAAAAAAACAACTTGCTTTGACATGTAAGGTCTGTCGATTGTTTGGAGTAACCGAGTCCTGATGTCTGGAACGAGACAGCGGAGGCTTTGAGCACCACAAGCCGACTGCCGTCTAGTTTTATTATATTGGAGAGAAGGCAGACTCAACGGTCGATATCTCAATCCTGACCAGATAAATAGCAGAGGAAACATGTACTTTTGATTTTAAGGCAACTGTCCCTTTAACCGTGAGCCAATCCTAAAAGACCTACAACTGAGCTAGCTTGCTAAAATTTCCCAAAACAAAGAATTATCAAAATGATCCACAAAACTACGTTCGCACAAGAGTAGAAGAACAAAGCACACACGCCTCAGTCAAGATAATGGAGGTGTACGTTTGTAGTGACTTTGTGTGCTGAAGTTTCGTTAGCCTCCCTCAGTTAACTCTGTTCACCCGTGCTCCATAATGTCCACATCCATAATAGCCTCTGTGTCCTCTGCTCCAGGGTTGAGTGAACTCTAAATCCACACCCTTCCTCCTCCATTTCATCCCTCTCTCCATCTGTCCATCACTTCCTTTTTCTTTTCAAACCCGCCTCCCTTCACTTTCCTCCGTCTCTCCCCTTCTCCTTTCGCTCCATCCCCGTCCGGGGTTAACCGCATGAGAGGACGGCGCATGAGGACGGCGCATGAGGTCAGCGCTCGGCGGCGACCATGTGGTTCCCATCTTCCAATAACGTCAGTGTGATTTATGAGCGGGCCGCCGCAAGGCCTCCAGTACCATCGGCTCTTCTTACTATAATAAACTTAGACCCAAGTGTACCGGGACGCACTCGCACACAGAGAGGCCTGGCTTCTTGTGTGTGTGTGTGTGTGTGTGTGTGTGTGTATACAGTATGTGCATGTTTGTTAGCGTCTGTACAGGTGAGACTAAAAGGCAAACGGGACAAACTCACCATTTGGCGGGGGCTTGACGTCTGTGTCTCCTTGCTGGTTTGAGATGTCTGATTGTCCTGATTGTTCTGAGAGAGAGAGAGAGAGAGAGAGAGAGAGAGAGAGAGAGAGAGATGTTTAGTCAGGTAGAGAGACGTCTGGTGAAGCGGGCAGACTTTGCATCAGAGGGAACACTTCATTTGGGAAAAGGGCGCCTTCTTTCTTCCTTCCCGCTGAACAGAGACACACACGGGGCCTGAGATGATAGACCCGTATTTTGTTTTTTCACGCTCCGATTGAAAGTTAACGTAGAAAAAAAAATTGGCTTCAACCCCACTTGGAGGGACTCCTACCCAGTGCACGTACACTATTTAAGTTAAAGTCCTCAGACAGTGGAGGTTGGGTACTCATTCTCTCTCTCTCTCTCTCTCTCTCTGTCTGAGCATCGTTTGGATTGCATCTCCTGTTTGTGCTCACTATTCTCTAGTTTATAGACCTTTCATTTCTGGCTCTAACACACACACACACACCACACACACACACCACACGTTGTTTTAGTAAAAGGCCTTTCACGGTGGAAAGCGTCCCGAGAACCCCTCAGCCTTCCCCGCTGCCGACGCTGAGAGTGACGTGTAAATCGCACACTTGTGTGTTCTGGAGTGATCGTTTGGTTCTGCGTGTGTTTACCTTCACGTCTATAGGCGCGGGCGGGCAGAGAGCCACCTGCGCCCCGGGGCTACTTTTCTTTCTGCCATTCTTCTTCAGATGCGTAACGCGGCCTTCGAGGAGGCTTTTATGGTCGTACCGCGGGAAGTGTTCGGGCCAATTACCCGCCTCGCGAGCGCTGGAGCTTTACAGGCCCCGGGTCTCCCTCGCCTGAGAGAGAGAGGCCTCCCTGAGTCTCACCCGTCCTCTAAGCCCAAATCAGGGGCCTAATCTTGGGTGGCATTAGTGCCAGCTAAAAACAACAACATGCTGCACCATTCACGCCGTGTGTGCGTCGCCAAAAGACAACGACGACAACAACAACAACAAAGAGACAAACCAAACCATCACTCTGGGTTTCGACAGTAGACACACAGAGGTTTCTCCTCTCTTTCTCACGAGTCTCCTTCCCTCTTCCTCAGTCCACCTTGGCGTCCTCCTCCCTCGTCTCCTCTCGTGCCTCGTCCCTGCTTCCCCCTTTTCTCTCTCTCTCTCACGCGCGCTGTCGCTCTCTGCGGAATCCTGGCATCCATCTTAGCGCTTGGCAGCCATCTTAGCTTTGGCGGTAGCCGTGCATTCCTGCTAGCTGACGGCACACCCACACACACACACACACACACACGCGCGCTTGCAAAAGCACACACACTCACGTTCTCTCTCTCTCTCTCTCTCTCTCGCACTCAGACCCAATGGTCTTAAAAGATAAAAAGACCTGCAGAGGATATGCGACGCAAATGAAGTGAGGACAAAAAACACCGGGACGTTTGTCTGCAGTCCTGCGAGGGCCCGGTTGTTACGGAGCAGAGTTCAATAAAGACTAGACACGAACACACACACACACACACACACTCGTAAGTACAGGAATCCCTGAAGGCAAATGAGGCGATCGTGTTGGATGAACCGAGAAAAAGAACTCAGCGGACCCCGAGGCCTTCGGCGGCGTGCGTCCGTTAAAAACCTTTTAAACCTGCGTGCCTCGGAACAATAAAAAACACACACACACACACACATGTGCCACTGTGTGACAGTTTCCCAGGCAAATTTTTTTTGGGGTGCCCGGTTGTCATGACGACAGGGATGGCACACCGCAGCAGCCCACCTAATGATGAGTGGTTGTCGAAGGTGACGCGTCCTTTACGCTACGGCTGCATCAGAGTTTCTGCTTTTTTTTACACGCACTTCGCTTACATTGATATTCAAGCAGGTTTTTCAGAACTTTTGGGGGTTTTGTGACGGGGCGGATGCTTTGCTCTCCTCGACCACTATCCTCAAGGACGCACACGACCGCCCAGTAAAGTGGTGGTTAATTAAAACAAAGAAATATCCGTCTCTTTGGCTTTCCGATGGCGCTGAAACGAGCCGGAGGACAATTAATTAGCTTGTGGGTTTGTCGCGACCTTCCCGGATGTTGGGTCTTTATTTTCTACATTGTTAGCGTGTGCAATTATTGGATGCCTGGTGTAGCGTCCGGAAGAACTTAGTCAAACAACTTCTCTCATTCTCTGAATTTATTTTCCTTGATCACAAGTAGAGTAACAAGCGCTGCCATCGCGATAGCAGGGAGTCGTCCAGTCAACACGCAGGTTGATCGTCCAAAAAACACCCGAACAGCCGGAAGTTCGGCTCTTTAATACACGGTTTTCCGTCAAGAACATCTAACATTTCTATTGGCTCTAACCTTTCTAAGAGGAGGAGAGTCGCGTCCTCATCTATTCTCACAGGGCTGGAACGTGCAACGACCAGTCTGCTTCCCTAATGTCAACATACTGATAAACAGGTGTGAGTGTTGTGGTGCAGAGCGTGGAACCTTGAGGAACCTTGAGGAACCTTGAGGAACAGACAACCGGACTGTTCTCACAGAAACTTCTCACAGAAAGTATTTGTTAAACTGACCTCGCACAACCTGAACTCTAATAGACAGAAGAAGAATATCTACAGAATATAACGATTTATATTATCAACATGATGCCTTCGTTAGAACTTCAAAACCCCCGCTGGACCTCAGAAGCAGCAGTGTCTCCTGGGTAGGAAACATTTTCAGTCCTTTGCATACAAGAGGTTACGGAGAGACGCCGCTTTACTCTGGGTCCTTTTTGGTTAGAATGAGCCGAACATGGCCACACACACACACACACACACACACACACACATGAATCAGCCTTATCTCCTGCACACAGTCGCCCCAAGGCCCCATGCATACGCCTCACCAGAGATAATACAGCACACACACACACACACACACACAGAGGCCATCAAACACACCGTGCTATCGCTCTAATCGCACACAGAGCGAGTCCATTGGTTTCCTTGGTTGGCTGAATGATATACTCCTGTGTGAGTGTGTACACAAACGTTAACACTGGCCATACATTTATCACACGGCAGATGCAGACGGAGGCTAATAACTCACACCCGGGCTAATGTACACACACTCAAAGATCACACTTACTTAATCGCTCCATTCATCATACGCACACACACACACACACACACACACACACACACAAATCATTAAAAGACACTTGAACGTGAAACACGCTCGGTCACGCTAATGGACTCGTGGCACATATTCATAGACGGGTGCGCGCTGCTCAAACAGGCGGCCATTTACCGAGCAGCTCAGAGTGTTTGTTTTTGCGCTACGAGCACACACACACACACACACACACACACACACACACACACACACACACACACACACACACACACACAGCTCCATAATCTAATGTGAGAGTTAGTGACAGTAAAACCAACAGTGGAGATAAGAATCCAACAGGTGGGTGTTAAAACCCGACGGCGGTTGGAAGGTCGGTCCGGCTGAGCGGAAAACCCCTCAAAGAAAATCTAAAATCCCCATTTTTATCTCCATGAGATGAACTGCTATGATGTCATAGTGACAGATAAGCCTTTTGTTGCAAACTACGGAACAATGAGGGCGTTAAATAAAGCTCTATTGAGTGGCATCGTGGGAAGTGTAGGATTACGCATCTTAACTCATGGACCTAAAAACCAGGACGTCTCTCATATGACATGGAGTCCACCGGTCTATTCTGGATCCCACAAGTCCTCAAACTTTATGGGAGCGCCGTACTAAATTACTGGCGCTCCGGGTCAGAAACTATGACGGCCAAACAAATGGACTTGCAGCCGGCGGCCGAAGGCCGTAGCACCGAGGCCGCCGGCCGCCATCAGGTATATAAATACGCGTCTGCAGAGCGCGGCCCGTGACCCCGCTTGACTCGCCGTCTCCGCCTCCGCCCGGCTGCGTGCGGCGTCATCCGGGGACAGACGCGGTTCAGTTCACAGTCCAATGACAGGGGCCTCTTCCTCCGGCTGCGGGACAAATCCGTCACTGTTCTCTCCCTCTTCATCTCTCTCCCCCCTTCACTCCCTCATGCTAGAAACCCCCCTTCGGCCTACACGGGCCGTGGCGTTCAGGTCCAGACCCTGTGTGTGTGTGTGTGTGTGTGTGTGTGTGTGTGTGTGTAGCTCGGGCTCTGGGTTCACGTGGGAATGCAGCTGTGGTGTTGAGTCCGTGTCGATGTGACGGAGGGGTTGGATTACAGTGCACATATCTACAGAAGTACTAAATATAACGGAGCCTGTTTGGAGACGGATGCAAAGCAGACTGCCCTGATTGACGCGTATATTTATATATACATACAAATAAACACACACACACACAGTTTAAGTGTGTGTGGCTGCGCGGTCTCGCCCCCTCTCTCTCCCCCCCCCCCACCACCAGCCTCTGGATAAAGAAACCAAGCAGCCTCCCCAATTGGGTTTCGCTTAAGAGGTTTATCGGTATGTTGCTAAACATTCTGACCTTTTTTTTTTTTAATCTTTAATGCGCTTAAAATGTTCCAACCCCCCCCCCTCTTAATCCACGGCTATCCCACACAGATGTTCACTCGGCTCTTTTATTGGACTTCATTTCAACCTTTTTCTCCTCCTCCTCCTCCTCCTCCTCCTCCTCCTCCTCCTCCTCCTCCTTCATCCCACAACGTCTCTCTTCTCTTCTCAACCCCTTCCGATTTGTTTCCGGTTTTGAAAACTTCAATCTTCTCCAACCAAAGCTCATCTTGGCTTTGGTTTTTTTTAAAGCTTTTTTAAGTTGATGGTTCAGCGGAGGTGTCCCGTGAATGACCCCCCCGCGAACACGTTTCTTGGGAATTTGCTTCATGACGTATTTCAAACTGAAAATTCACATTTTCCAAAATCTTTCTGGAAACGTTTGCGCACGATGCCGTTGCTACGTATATTTCCACATATCCAGTCGGTGTATCATCTATTATACGCGATATTAGGAGGCGGTCTGCTCCGAAAGTCCCACAATAAACACAAACTAACATGATTTCATGCACTGCAGCAGGTTAATCTCTCAATGGAGACGACAGTAATGTTGTATTTGCATCTTTACTACAAGGAGCTTAACGGTCTAACCTTTTCATGGTCTGATCAAGTGTCTTAAGGAGAATATTAACTGTGTTTATTTGTTTCTGTTTCTGTGGCTGTCGGGTCAGCAGGTGTTCCCTTCAGGTGCCGACCGCCTTCTGGCTGAATCGTCTTTGGAGCTCAGGAAGGTTCCCAACGGAGGGAAATGAGCCGGACACATCCAAGCGTGACAAGACAGAATTCTCTCAACGCTGAGGGAACGCTTCCTTTCTCATCTCCTATTAGCGTCGGGAAATCTTGAGTATGATGCCGTCCCACGATCCTGTGCGGCGGCAACATTTAAAGCAACATTTAAAGCGACGGCAATGTGTCCGAGCGCTGTGGACACATTGAAAAACACCTTTCTTAGGGGAGTGACTTGGTTTCAGAAAGGAATCCTAACTTGATTTGCACAGCTTTGAGTTTGTCGCTGTACTCGTTTTCGTTGTTGGGGATCAGAATTAAGTGCAGCGGACCTGCCGGATCAAACGGCTCCAAACTGCCCCAGGGAGGCGAGGGAGATGGAAGCTAAGCTAACACCAGCTAGCACCTGAGGCTGCTCCACTACCCAGCATGCTGCTGTCTGTCTGATGCCCGGTCGCAGAAAAGCAAGATGGACGAAATCAAGTTGCCTAATTCTCTCACCGCCATGGCTCTCTCTTCTGAAGTCCTAAAAAGTAAAAGTCCCCTTCACGACGTTTTCTCATGAAAGTGGTGAAGGAAAAGACGTGGGACGTTTTATTTTGGACCGTGCGACCGCAGAGGGCAGCCCGAGAGGCCTCCGTGAGCTCCGTTGCCCGAAATCTGCTGCTCGTTAAAACTTTTGGGGAATAACCGAAGGCGACTCGGACGAGCGGATCGACATTCCCGTCGACTCTCCTCTCACACCGACTCCAGCGAGGGAATCGACCTGAAACAATAAATAGTTGAAAGCGCAGCCTTCATTACCGCGCTGAGTGACTTATGTCGCCACGGGTTTGTAATGACGGACCGGCTGCGTCCTTCTAACGGCACAAATGTCCTGCGACTGGAAAGAAGGCCCGTTAACTGTCAACGGAGCGTTCAAAGACTGTAGGAATAACACTCAGGGGCTTCGGGATGGATTTCCCCCTTTGGCTATTTGGACGCTTCCCTGGGGAAGTTTACTTGGCCTCCGCGTCCGCACCCTGCCGAGTGACGCTCCGCTTTAGTCCGCCCTGCCGTGTAACTCCATGTGACAGCGCGGCGTGGGGCGCCGTGATTAATTGTGAAATGTGTTTTTCTGTGCCGGCATTCGCGGCGTGGAGTGTGAACGTGTGGGCGCCCGACTATAAATACATCACTCGGGGCGGCCGCGGATGTGTGATTGCGTCTTACGTTTATGATGTGTGTGTGTGTGTGTGTGTGTGGAGAGAGATTTTTATTCTCCTCGGCGTGGAAGCACATGTTGAGGCCCGGTTTGGAGATAAAGCGCGTAAACATCTGTGACTGACAGGCCGAGCGGCCCGAGTGTGGGAGGGAGGGAGACGGGCGCTCTTTTTTTTACATCTTAAAAAACGCGGAAGCGCGCATCGGCGTGCGGGGAGAAGCGGCTCGTGGGAGTCTTCTCACGAGGGGGAGGGTGGGGGGGATCGTCAATAAATTGAGACAGATAATTCCTGCGTTGGATGCACATCTGTGTTTATCTGTGTGTGTGTGTGTGTGTGTGTGTGTGTGTGTGTGTGTGTGTGTGCCTGGCCCCCCTGAGCCCCGTGCCAGGAAGGAGCAGGTGTGGCGAGGCAGCCCCTGCGTTGCCCCGCTGCCCATCTGCGTGGCCGTCTGTGTGCCGCCTGCGCCCTCTCGGTGCCAACGCCACACAGAGCCGGAGGGGGGAGGGGGGGGGGGGGGGGGGGGGGGGGGGAAGGGATTCAACCATAGGGGGAGAGAGCAGGGTGGGGGTGTTGGGGAGCGGTTGGCCGGGTGCCCATGTGTCATCTCTCCCTCTGCCCCCCCGGTTCTTTTATCTTTTATCGGTGCCTGTGCTGATGAGCTGTGACGCACAGGGAGGATGCAGACAGAGCAACGTCGGTATGAAGCTGCTGTCACAATACCCTCCACCATTTTAATTCTTCTTCTTCTTTTTTTCGCTCTGGAACCTGTCCGTTCGGCTGTTACGTCCGAACTCTCCCGTCGAACTGCACCTGTACGGAGAGGGTGCTATTGCTCCTTTTGGCCAGCAGATGGCGCTTGTCGGCAGTGGAGGGAGGAGGAGGAGGAGGAGGAGGAGGGGGGGGGGGGGTCAACGCTGCAACACATGCTATAAAGAAAGGGAAGGTTTCAGCAGGGCTTTAGCGAGGGGCAGAAAGTGCCCCGGCATAAAACTCCCTTCAGTCAAAACTCCGACCAACGTCTGAAATACGTGTGGCTCCACAGATTTACCTCGACATTTTCAACGGGAACCATTCAGTGCAAGTTTGAACATTTCCATTACCCAAAAGAAGAAAAAGAAGAAAAGTTATTTTTTGTATGTCCCTGACTCACAGTGGGCCTGAAAAAAAAGGAAGGAATAAAAAAGACTTGAGACACCGGCTGGTTTAAACCGGACTGATGGTTTATATATTGAGTTTCATGCACACAGAGCCGAGGGGAAGACGTATAGCTGCGAGTTCGTTTCCCATGTTGTGATATCTGTGTGTGTGTGTGGGGGGGGGGGGGGGGTCTGGGCACAAGAGGGAATGTATCATGTGATGCCAGTCTTTTGCCAGGGAAAGGGTGAGAGAGACAGACAAGGAGGAATAGGAGGGGGGTATAGGGAGAATGGAACAAACAAAACAGAGGGAGAAGAGAGGCAGACAAGAGGAAGTGGAGACAAGAAGCAAAAAGAGAGAGATAGAGGGGGAAAAGGGAGATGTGGGGGAGTGATAGACTGAGAGAAAGTGGGGGGGGGAGAGAGAGAAAGTGGGGGGAGGGGCTGTGAGAGCTGTGGGAACGCTTTGCCTCGCCAAGAAAGACGTGAGCGGAGAGAATAAAAGGGGGGAATGAGAAAGAAAGAGAGACTTGTTGGCAGAGCCGAGGAGGAGAGAGGGGAGGAGAGGGTATAAGGGTGGAGGGGGCAACAGCTAGGGAGCACACACACACACACACCCTCAACCATTCTCACAGCCCCTCCCCCCTCATTGACAAACCACACACACACATAACCAGTGTGCTATGATCCGGGGCAACGGGGCAGACCTGCCACTCAAGCCACGACTAAAGGGGAGCGGAGAACACGACCTCTCTCTGACTGGACGGTCGTGACCTAACCCCCCCGCCGGGTCACTCAACAGAACTCAACAGTCCACTTAGCGTTCAGAGCGAGGCAGGTGTACCAAACCGGGCCAAACCGGTAAACCCCGGGCAGCTGGGTGGGTATTGTAAGGATTTCATCCACACGAGATCTCTCATCGGTTCTATTGCGTTCTAGCGGCCGGCTACTTTGCGGACAAGTCCGCGTTGAGAGCTAGGTAGCGGTAGCGTTAGCGCGCAGCAGAATCCAGCTCGGCTAAAATAAACGGAGCGAGCCGCTAGCGGTCACGGAGGTCGCGTCGAGTGTCGGTGCGAAGGTTTGGTCAGCTGTAATCTTGGACAACGTGTTCACAGCGGTGTAAAAGAAAGAGCAGCGAGGGGAAACGATGACCTGCTGAGGGTTCTACACATTATTTAAACCGCCGCCGTAGGAAGGCGTCTGTAAAGTTTTCGTATCCTGTGTTAAATTATCAGGTTCCTCTCAAAGGCAAAAAAAATTTAAAACAATTCTCCTCTCTTCCTATAAAGATTTAAAATATGTATGTATCAGCGTCGGAAATACACGAGGGCAAAGGGCAAAACTGCCCCTAAGAAATATAATTTTTGAGGAGAGGGGCAAAAAATGCCCCCATGATTTCCTCTAATAATTATGATAATTTAATGAACTTCGAAATGAGAAATGCGCCGTCCGCGTTTAAATCAACCGTCTTGACTTCAAAAATTGCCCCCAATTTTTATTTAAATGCCCCTGGATTTCAGTCAGTGGGGGCAACAATTGACCCCTAAAAAATATGTAAATTTCCTACCCTGGTATATATATATTTATATTCTAAATTTGGGGGCGTACACATAACAGTACTGACAGTAGATGTGGTGGAGATGGACAATATGGCAAAACTCACGGTCATTATGAGGACATCCATGTGCATAACAACACGGCACATGTTCCTCATGAACTCAACACGCGTGACGATGATGACGATGTTGAAGCTCTGAGGTTCAGGACCATGTTTCAGTCGCTCCTCTCACGACGTGAACAGAATTATCATTCCGATCGGAAGACGGAGACGTCGTGCGTCCCCCGGCTCCGCCGACAGCAGCGGGCCTCCCGGTCCGATCCCCCGCCGCCCCGGGACGTCCCGGGGGAACGCGGAAACGGTTTATTTTGGGTTTTGTGAACTATGCAAATAAACGCTCCCAAATCTATCTGGGGCTTGGAGGACGTGTTTTACGAGGGCCGTAAAAAGCTCCACACAGGCACATAAAGCCGGCCCGTAAAAATAATGTGTGCTCTGCATAAATGCTCATTTGGACTAATGAATTAGGGGAGCGATGAATGGTTCTGTAAAAAAAAAAAAAAAAAAAACACCACATCCTCCCTGGGTGTTGCCAACGGAGGCGTGATGTATGACGGGCGTGATTTGTGAGGTGGTCTGCGTGTGCGTGTTTTTTCTTCTTCTTTCTTTTGCCGTTTGCTGCGTTTATAAACATCTCAACTTTACAACGCGAGCAGTGCGTGCATGACTCACGCTGCTCGTCTTTAGACCTCGCAGAGCGGGGAGGTCAAATAAGGACACACACACACACACACACACACACACGCGGTGGCTAAACACCGACTAGCGCTGCAGTAAACTTGGGAGCTGTCTCACAAAGACATCCAAAGTGGAGCAGCCAGATCTGCATACCTACAGCGTGAACTGAAGATTTATTCTTCCAGCTGACAGAGAGGAGGAGGACAGAGAGAGAGAGAGAGAGAGAGAGAGAGAGACCAGATGAGGCCAGAAAAAAAAACAATCAGCCAAATGAGGGCACAGATAGAAAGGCCACCTTTGACCACCAGCTGTCTGCGAGTCGCCGGCCCGGGCCGCGCTCGTTTGCCCGTCTGCGCCCCCGGGTGAACCCCCTTTGGCCCCGGGGGGGGGTCGGGCGAGGCGGCACGCCGGCTGACAAACGCTCCCGGGGGCCGCCGGGGGCAAAGCGACCCGGGGCGAGTCTCGGGGCCTCCGGCTGCAGCCGCCGGCCCGAGAGGTGACGGTGACACGCGGGATTGGCCCAGTCGGGACGGCTTACGGCGCTCTCCCCTCGGTCAAGCTGATAATTGGAGGTTTATTCCGGCCATCTATCAATCCATCTATTCATTTATTAACCCAGATGAAAAGCTTTCAGAGCTTCTCTTCGTCGGAATCGACGCGGCAAAGAGAGATTAAACAGTCGCCAATCCACTTAAGCCAGTTCAACATATTTTTTTGGGGACATATTGCGTCGATGAGGGTGACTGACCTCGGTATTATTATCTTATTATCTCCCGCCGTCGCGCGTCTCCATGCGCTTCTACAAATCTGACCTCGTTTGAAAAGAAGAAGAAAAACGAAACGCGCCGAGACAAAAGAAGACTTTGAAAAAAAGTGGGATTTTTTTAGTTTCGTTTTATGCAATAAAATCATGAAATATAATTAGGCTAAATAACAAAGTCCTCCTCTGTAAAATGAGCTCACAATAGAGACACGTGTGATCGTGACCTGATTATCACGGCCGGCGTTGTTTGGATAAATAATACGAGCGCCATGGTAACACATCACTTTCACGCACTGTATTCGTTCCAAAACATCAAATACATTAAAACGGGACAGCGTGTAGGACTTTAGGGGAGCGATGGAGTCCGCCACATTGCGCCTCCACGTTCCTACGGTAGCCCAGAACGGACAAACCAGACACCGGCTCTAGAGGGCCACCTGAGGGCCACAAACACGCTTTGTGATTGGATGTAATCTGCAGCCTCACCACTGGATGACACTCCTCCTGCACATTGCTCCTTTAAACTCTAATGGGACCCCCAGCCAGCGCCCTGCTGCCGGTGCCTCCGTGCTATACAGTGGAGAGAGGATGTTTCAAGTCGAGGGGCCCGACCAGAGGAGCCTGCATCTGTTTGGCAGTCGCTCAGAAACGTCTCGCGCTCGTACGCTACGGCTCGGGGAAATCGCCGGCGAGGCTCAGCCAGAAGTTTATGGAAAACAGAGCGAGAGAGAAGGAACCACGAAGGAGAGAATAGCTAAAGGAGAAGAGAGGAATGAGCTAGATGACACGGGAAGACAGGAAGAGAGATAACGAAGAGGAGGAGGAGGAGGAGGAGGAGGCTGGACGGAGAAAAGGAACCGGGTTTAGATGATGATGTGATGTTTTCCATTCTGCTTCCAGCGTGTGTGTGTGTGTGTGTGTGTGTGTGTGTGTGTGTGTGTGTGTGTGTGCAGGGGTTCTCCTGAGGCCCCCGAGGAGCCTGAGGGACCCCTGCGGGGTTCTGCGAGTGGATTCAGGTGAGGAACAGGTGGGACTGTGGCGACGGCACACTGAGGACACGACGGCTTCTGAGTCAGTTCAAACCGTGTACTCCTGTGTACCCCTGTGTACTCCCTGTGTACTCCTGTGTACTCCTGTGTACTCCTGTGTACTCCTGTGTACTCCTTGGATTAACATGTGATTAACAGCGATGGTTCACACCCCATTGGTTGCAGTTGAAGCACTTTGAATTGTTTTTATGTGAGTGCCCACGGGTCTATTATGAGCGAGTCAAAGGTCTCGGTTTGCCCGGAACACGGCGAGGAAACGACCCGGCTTTTCCCGTTTCCAATTCTTCTTCACCGTCTTTCAGTTTCAGCCGGACCAGCGGCTGAAACTGAAAGACTGCTTTTCTAACGGCTGTTAGAAAATAACCAATTACGCTATTGCTAACGGAACTGACGCCACTGAGTTCGATCGCCATTAGCGCGTTGAACATGTTTTTTGGAATGTGTCATTTAAAAATCTTCCCATGTCGGGTCAAATGTGTCAACCAGGATTTCTTAGGACATCTGTTACTCTTTGATTTAAACGTGTAAGCGAGCTAATGTCACCTGTTTTGTTAGCTACGCAGCAGCTACACCTAGCAGGTATTAGTTCAAAACTAGCTTAGTTTACGTTAATCTGCGTATATTTACAGCTGCGGGTAAACGTGAATGTTAGTGGTTAGCGTTAGAACTTGAAGATGATATTTTTTTTGTTTGTAAACAAGAAACCCGATCCGACAGAGAAAAAAGCGCAGTGTACTGTGTTGATGTCAAACTGTACGAGTATTAAAACGTTAAAGCGTGCAACCACAACACGCTGAGACAACCACTGGAAAGAATTCAAAATGTAATTTGCTTTACTCCTCCGTGGACGTCGACCCTTCTTGACCCAAACTGAATGCAATAATCCCCACCCATCTGGTGCCCGGCGCAGGTTACAGCACACGCTTCATCTCCATGTATTCCCTCCATGCTGCACATACTTTTAGGGAAAGAATAAACTCCTTCTTTGGGGTTGAGGGCTTTGACCCCAGGGGGCTGCCATCAAGTCCCTCCACTAAAACAATCACGTCATGTATTTATTTATAAAAGAGGGCCTCTTCGGTTTAGGTGAGGATCCACCGGGGGACCGTCCTCGGTGAGAATGAGCAGTAAACCTGCAGCGGGGAGGTGGCAGCCTGTTTATTTTACTGTGGGCTGTATCTGGCCATCATTATCTCATGCTGCAGAAGGAGAAGCTGTAAACAGATGCTTGCGGCCCACTCGGCTGCAACAGCGCGTCTGGCTGTGGCTGCGGCCGGTGGGGAGGGGGGGAGGGATCTAGAGGATGCTGGGGTCGGAGGCATGAGATCGAAACCCGGGGGCCGGAGACGATTTTGAGCTTTTTTTACGAAAGAGCGACGGCTCTTTTCTGCAGCGGGTGATGGAGCCAAAAAAAGAGGAAGCCAGGGGAGCTACGATGTCGAGGTCCGGCCCTCTGAGCCTCTGACCCTCTGGCCCCGCCGCAGCACGGCGAGGACATCGTCTTTTTCCGCGACGGTCAAAACGCAGAGGGGAGTCCGTATCGGTTCAAGATGCTCGCGCTCCGGAAAGCTCAACAAACACTGGCGGCGAAGTTTTCGCTGAGCCGCGTGGCCTAAACAAACGGCTGTGGAAAGAACGGAGTCGTGTGTGTGTGTGTGTGTGTGTGTGTGTTTGAGAAAAAATGGAAATGGCGTCTCTGTTAGTTACAGTTGCGAGAGCGGGATCTGCTGCCTTTTTTCGACTTTAATCGAAAGCAGAGACGCTGCGCGGTGGAAAAAAAAAGAGAAAAAAAAAAGCGTGACGAAAAAAAAAGCAAAGTTCACATGAGCTAAAGGCGGAGAGGGGGAGGAGAGGGGGAGGAGAGGGGGGAGACAGAGACAAACAAACAGACAACTACTGACGAGCAGCTGCACAGAGTCCTTCACTAAGAGAGAGAGAGAAGGAAAGAGAGAGAGAAAGAAGAAAAATGGAAAGTCCTCATTTTAGTGCGGCATGGAAAATATGGTCCTGGTTTCATGATTCAATTCCCTGTCCCTCCCTTCTCTAACTACCCCGCTCCCCGACCGCACTCCCTCGCTCTCTTTTGCAGCTGCAGCCGGGGTTGTAAAAGCCCGTTAAAAACACAGGAAGACACAGTAAAAGGCGCTTTTAGCAGGAGGCAGGAGTCCCGGGCTGAGCAGCTATGAGAGTGTGAAAACTCCACCGAAGGGAGGAGAAGGGGTTTCAGCCTCGGCCGCTGGAAACGTTACACGTTAAATGTGTTCTGCTCGAAGTCGACGGGTTTCATTCACCTTTAAACAAACTACGGTGATCACATCTTACCAAACTTTTAGCGTATTTGATCTCGCATCTAAGAGTGTGTCGTTTGAAGTCTCCGAAATGTCCACGCAGCATCTGCGATGGACATTAAGTCGAACTTCCTCTGCGGGCTTTTGCCCCCCAAAAAAAAGCACCACGTCCATCCCTCACTTTAATCTCCAACTCATCTCCTTCATCTCCTCCTCATCCCTCCTTTGCGTGTGCAGTAAGACGCGGCACGCAATGCATCAAAGCCCCTTTAGGGAGAAAAACAAGTGGCGGTCGGACGTGGTGTCTGCGACCCTGTGCGTGGGCGGAGGGAAGACTCATCCTGGCGTCGCGTCCCGTGTCTTCCCCTCGTACAGGCCCTAATCCCGGCAGCTTTACATCTTACAACCCCTTCACCAGCTCAGGGAGAAATTAAAAATGTTGCCCTAAGACGATGAGGAAGAAGCGGGCTCTTTCCACGGGAAACAAACATTGTGGAGCGCGTCCCCGCCACACATGCTCTTCCTCTGCATGCTCTTCCTCTGCATGCTCTTCCTCTGCATGCTCTTCCTCTGCATGCTCTTCCTCTGCATGCTCTTCCTCTACATGCTCTTCCTCTACATGCTCTTCCTCTACATGCTCTTCCTCTGCATGCTCTTCCTCTGCATGCTCTTCCTCTACATGCTCTTCCTCTACATGCTCTTCCTCTGCATGCTCTTCCTGCGCATGCTCTTCCTGCGCATGCTCTTCCTGCACATGCTCTTCCTCTACATGCTCTTCCTCTACATGCTCTTCCTGCACATGTTCTTCCTCTACATGCTCTTCCTCTACATGCTCTTCCTCTGCATGCTCTTCCTCTGCATGCTCTTCCTCTGCATGCTCTTCCTGCACATGCTCTTCCTGCACATGCTCTTCCTGCACATGCTCTTCCTGCACATGCTCTTCCTGCACATGCTCTTCCTGCACATGCTCTTCCTGCACATGCTCTTCCTCTGCATGCTCTTCCTCTGCATGCTCTTCCTCTGCATGCTCTTCCTGCACATGCTCTTCCTGCACATGCTCTTCCTGCACATGCTCTTCCTCTGCATGCTCTTCTTCTGCATGCTCTTCCTCTGCATGCTCTTCCTGCACATGCTCTTCCTCTGCATGCTCTTCCTCTGCATGCTCTTCCTACACATGCTCTTCCTCTGCATGCTCTTCCTCTGCATGCTCTTCCTCTGCATGCTCTTCCTCTGCATGCTCTTCCTCCACATGTTCTTTCTACACATGCTCTTCCCATGTTCGTCCGTTTCTTTCTTTTTCCTCTCCACTATCCGTGGAGTTAGTTTTTCCCCTCCACCAGGTCGTACCAGCTCTCCTCCTCCGCAAACTCGCTTCCCCTCCCTGCTCACTTCGCCAAGTCACGGCAGGCAGTTCATTATTTCAAATTTACGGCCTGTCCGTTTGGCCTGCCTCGACGAGGAATAGAAATACAAATGTGAAAAAGAAAATCGAGGCTTTAAAAACCTACTCCTCCAACACTTTTACCGCTTTATATAAATTCATATCAAATTAAATTTAACAAAAAAAAAGAAGAAAAAGCTTGCCTGCACTACATTGTACACACACACACACACACACACACACACACACACACACACACACACACACACACACACACACACACACACACACACACCTCAACTCAGCACAATATAATGTGTGTGTGTGTGTGTGTGTGTGGGGGGGGGGGGGGGGGGCCTTCATCTAGTGGAATACTTGGCCACATTAAAGAAACGTATATATCTATATACGAGTGTTCCTGCTATAAAACCTAAAAGAGACAGTAACAGTGTGTGTGTGTGTGTGTGTGTGTGTGTGTGTGTGTGTGTGTGTGTGTGTGTGTGTGTGTGGAGGCGTTCCATGAACATGTCAGCGGCCGCGCGTTGACCCGCCTCCCGCCCCGACCGGGCCGTGTTTTGAATGGATCAGGCTCCGTGGTAATGCTAAATAATGACGGTCTGCGCTACATCGCGGCCCTCAAAGCCTTCCTATCCCCACACGCTCATAGGCCTGTTGGGGATTTCAGTCATTTGAAAATATTTTAAAGAGGCCCGATTGCCTGCCCCCCCCCCCCCCCCCCCTCCGGCTCAGCGGCTCAGAGAAGCCTTAAAACCCTGCGGCTAAATCCTGGGGTTATGTAAGGTAAAGCCCTAAATCTCACCACGCCTGATGTTACATATTACTGTAATTGCAAATGGGGGGGGAGAAAAAAAAAAGAAGAAGAAAAAGAAAATAACGCAGAGAAAGTGGACTTTTGGGGGCTTGTGGAGGGAGGACAGAAGAGGAAAGCAAATGAGCGAGGTGTGAGGGGATGGATGGAGTCGTGGAAAGAGGAACGTGCTTCTTTAACATCCCCGATGTGTACTCTCTCACTCGCCTTCTCCTCAGCTCGTCCCTCTCGAGAGGGGAAAACCGTGGACTGAAGAGGAAATCCAAAAAACATAAATAAAAAAAAAAAAAAAAAAAAAAAAAAAGAGTATTGCATTCATCATCCGGTCCACCTAACATCGTCCGTCATCTTCCAACCCAAACCCTCGAGGGGCAGATAGAGACGGGGCCGAGCGCGTAAACGCGAGCCTGGGAAGACGTTCAAAATAAAGCACGAAGAGAAAAACCCCACCGTGTCACGGTCAGCGTGTTTTTCACGTCCGCGCATGGTTTCTTTCCCCCCGTGCGCGCGTGCTCTCTGCATGTGTGAATCGGAGACGTGTGCGGAGGCGGTTGAGGAAGGTTTAACATTTACGATCGGGGCGCGTGATGCAACGCGGCGTCTGAAGATGCAAACGGGGCTTTAGCGTCGCTCACGTGAGGCCTCGCTGTCTGTCGGGAGGCGGGGCCTCTCGCAGCTTGCGACTCTCGCCTGGAGGCCAAAACGCAGTCTGAGGTACTTGACGGAGATAGTAAATGTGAAGCATCTCCTCACAGTCTGCCAACGCAACGTGTACACAGGGGCTGGTTCGTTTAATTCACAGGAGAAAAAAAAAGAAAATGGCACGCATGTCTGTCTAAAATGTCATCACTTCCTTCATTTTATCGTATTAAACATTCGTGTGAAATTGTCATAATTAGCATATGGATTCTATTGCCAGAAAATGTGTTTAACCACCACATTTCACCCTTCAGTCCTAGTGGAGGTGTTCAGTAGAATGGGATGGACGTACGTACGGACACCCCACAAACATAACACCGCTGGCATAATACGTTGTTAGAATATTTCCTAATCAACACAAAGAACAGCGGAGGCTGATGGGAATGTGAGTTTTGCAGAAACCAAAGTATTGGACAGGTTTATCCTGATGACGGGAAGTGAGGGAGTCCTAACCACAAGAGGTCCCTTGAGCCTGCAGCCACAACTGGGCCCCCCAAAAATATTGCGAGTTCAGCCGCGGACGGACACAAAAGGTGCTCGATCGCTAATGAATTCACTCACGCGACCCATCGCATGGTTGTCCCATGAAGAAATGTGATGTAAGGGCTGAGTTTAAGTCCACAGAGAGCAGACTTAACAGAAGGCCCATGGGAATCTCCCCCATCGTGGGAGCCACACATCCTCGCAGCCCTGTAACCCAGTCCGTTGCCATGCCCATTAAACATCATGATGAAATCAAGCCTGCATTACCACTGGCACGAGGGACGGGATTATACCACGCCCGTGGATTAGAGGGCCGTCGGCGGCGCATACTCAAGGACGGACGAGGGAGAGCGAGCGAGGACGGGGGCTGAATGCAGAGATCACTCACGCTCTCTGTGGCATTGGCCGCCGGCCAAGAGGAGGCCAGTCCACAAAGGGGACCGTGAAAAAAAGAGGAGAGACTGAAATGCGCTCTCGCTGTTTAATGGCCGGGGGATGTCAGGTAAGACGAGCCGCCGGGGGGTTGTGCCGCTGCGGCGAACGAGTCAGGAGATCAATGGAGGTTTGTGTCAGACGGCACGGGACGAACCGACAACAGACGGAGGGATCGGCGTAAACCTTGTTGCATGGTTTGAATCTCCAGAGAGACATTTTGAGGTGGTAAATCTTTTTCAACGGCGAGTTCAGGATTCCATGTGTGTCCTTCGTTCACGTCTAAAAAAAAAGGCAATTGTTGTTCAGAACTACCGCACCATTGAAAACTGTGGAGCCCATATGGGCTCTATGGCAGATATTGCTATAAAAACTGTATAATTCACTTCTTAATTTACTCATAACCAGTAACATATAGACTGATATTTACACATCTGAACACACAACTCACATTATACTCTTTTATTATAACACCAAAATTATTCAAATAGCCCTAGTGGTTGCGGAGATACCTTTTTTAGTTTGGGTATGCAATTTTCGAGCAGAGGCCTAAAAATAGGTGGGTTTTCAAAAGGTTAAAGGGGCACAAATTCTCTCGTTATGGTTCAGTGTCTTTTTAACATCTTAGTAGTCTCAACACGATGAATCGGAGGATAACTGAACACCTGGCCATCGGCTGCGTGAAGTGGGCTCGATTGTCCAATTCGAAAAGTGTCCCAATTTATCGGAAACATTCGGCCCGTATTACGTCGTAGAAAAAGCGATTTCAGAACCGGCTTGACGGTTTCCCTCAGGAGATGGTGGCAACAGCAACCGAGCAGAAGAAGAAGGAATGCAGGACTTGCATCAATTAGTTGAACCGTGGGTATAGAGAACAGGATAAGGTGTACTTCCAGTACTAAATCCTGATGAAATCACCCGGACCTTCAAGCGATCGTCCGCATCATAAGCCCAGAGAGCCTTTTCAGCCCGGGTCATACACATGAACCGAGGGAGGAAAATCACTTTGGTTTCGGCTGCTATAATCAATGTTACAAAACTAATTCCTTGAACTATTTAGATATCACTGCCCAGCTCTGTTCCTCCTCATCTTGTGCATCCCCCTGAAACTCAAACCTCTCCGTCCTCTTCGTCTTCTTCTGCTGCTCCGTCTTTTCCACTAGAACTCCTGCCAACATGTGATTTCACTTATCTCTCCAGTGAAATTAGAGTGGAGAGGAACAGACTAATGGTCATCTCACTGTCTCCTTCCCTCCGCTCTCTCTCTTCACCGTGGCAGGGCTTGATGAAAGGACCTGTGTATTTTTGCTTCAGTTTCAAATTCCTCAAAGAAAAAAAAAATAACTGAAAAAGTGCAGATGTGAGCCGCGCGCCACACCTACACAAAAATGCCGGGGGTGAAGAAAAAAAAATCAAAACGAAGCAGTGCAGACAAAAGAGAGGAGCGACGTGTAGCCTGCAGGATGTCTGGTTGGGTATCGAACACAGCAGACATGGTGAGCGTCTTACCCATAGACTCCAAAGGTTTGCCCATGTGTTGTGTTCACACACTCCCAAGTGAAAGACCGGTCATTCGTTAATCACCGCCTCTGTGGTATTCCTGAGCCAGCACGGGTCGACGGTTATCACCTCCGTCCCGAACGGCGACCTCCCCCGAGTTCTCATTGGTCTGGTGCCGTCTTCAAGGCCATCAGAGAACCCCGCTGTGCTCTGGGCTCTCTCTCCGTCATCTCCTCTCGGTCCCTCTGGGGGCGTTTACGAGCCACGGAGACACGGTCCTACATCTGCGGCAGCCATCATCCCTCGAGTTTAGGGTCAAGAGATGCCGCGGCCGCTTGGAGCGGCTGTGATGTGGGTTTTTCCAGAAAATGTATGTAATGCAATCTATTCTCGAGAGATGGAATTTCGCCGCTACGAGCCAAACGCTGGCGTTTGGGGGCGAAATGTGTGTTTTTTCCCCCAAATGCATTCAAGTCGAGTGAAATCTCAGCGGGGGAAGATGATTTCTTTTTTGGCTGAAACCGTTCTTCCCATGAGAGGCCGAACAGGCAGCCAAACAAGACGGAGCCAAGGATCCATTCTTTGGAGCCAAGAGCGTTCGCTGGTCCACAAATGTGAAGAATATATATTTTCTGAGTGTTTTCCTGAATATAAATTACTCTTATGAGATGAACAGGTGTAACATGGAAAATATGTAAAAGAAAAAAGAAAAAAGAAAAAATAATTGAATATTTGGGCCATCTGGACTTTCCCTGAGTGGTGTGCACGGGGCTTAAGTTAGACTGACTTCAAGTAGATTCAGTCTTCTCTTATCTAACTGTTCTCATTTCTGGCAAACTCCCTTAATACCCACAGTAATAACCAAGCGTTTCATCCAAGGAGCATATCAATAACAAAGTAGAAAAGTGCAGATCTCTGCCAGGTGTGTATTTTGTGGAGTCGTGGATGCTATCGAGTAGTTTTCAACCAACTCCGGGGGCCAACGTTAGCTTAACTAGGTAGCTAGCTACAGCCGATTAAAATGGCGTCTCGCGGCTATCTTTTCAGCCGACATATAAATGGTTGCCAACAAGACATTTGGGGCCTGCTTTCGTCTTCTTGTCTGTAGATGCTAAACGGTCACAGTTATCGTGAGCTGCATATTTGCGGTGCAACAATAATTAAGGCTTAGTGAACGCCCAATTGTTGAGTTTGGTTACAGAAAACGAATTGCACCGAGTCCTCAAATGCTCCAGTGCTGGTTCACAGCACATGGAAGGAAAACTTACAGCAGGATGTACCTCACCAATGGTAACCCCACTGGGATCGTAAGATGAAATGGAAAAAAAAGAGAGAGAAAATAGAGGGAGGAAAGACGGAGAGAAGCGTACGGGGAAGAGATTGGTGGAACGGCTGCTAATGCGTTCTGCAGAAACTGGCTCCTGAATGTTCCTGTAATTGGTGCGATCTGAGAAGTCTGATCTTTCCATTCCACTTCTCCCCATCTTTCTTTCTTTCCTTCTCCTCTTTTCCTCTCCTCCTTTCCTTCTCCTCTTTCACCTTTTTCCCCATCCTGTAAACCTACGGGAAGCATGTTGGCAAGGTGTTTTTTCTTTCTCTTTCTTTCTAATTCTCTGTCTCCTCCATTTAGAAAAACCCAAGTCCGAGAGGAACCACAGAGGGAGCAACGCCGAACAAGAGTGCAAAACAACTCTGCCCTCGAAGGAAAAGGCCCTGATTATTCCAATCAAAACGTTAAGTCAGCACGGCGCTCAATGGAGGGCGAAGCCAAGATCAACGTCGGGGAAGAAACACAGGTGGCAACTTCATAAACGCCGCCTGAGAGGTTTTCCACATGGGCTCTACTTTTAAACTTCATTAATGTGATGCTTACATCGCCAGCAGTCTGTACAGGTCACCCAGCTGCAGTAGACCTCCTCATAGGCACTGGTCCAGGACTGTAGGACTCCAGTCTCTCTCAGGTCCATTTATCTGTTATCTATGACTTTACCTAGTCCAGCTGGTTTCTATGCGTTTTGGGAGGTAAGTAGGTCCAGTAAGAACCTGAACTACCTCTGCAGCCCCAGTGTTGATCCATATAAAGTCTGCTGATTTTAGATTAACTTGTTTTCAATGTATTTAACAGTTTCCCCATGACATAAATCCCAGTTAAGTATCACGAGGGCCTCCCCGGTATGAGCACCTTTAAGACCTGTGGCTTTACAGCTGAAACAGAAGAGATAAGCTCGCTCAGCGGAGCAGAGACGACCTACACACCACACCGAGGGGAGAGGAGGCGCCGATTTAGACGGATTATTCACCGGCTATCTGATCCACTCATGTGTGCGATAAGCCGGTCCGCGATGAGCCACAGTTGCTTTCCCGCACTGAGGGAGCTGGACGAGTCGGGGCATCGACAGCACACACTTCTTTTGATACCTTATAACAGCTCTATGCCCAGCCTATTTGAAATATGTCTAAAATGAGCAAAATTCTGATACAAATTCAATATCTGAAAGCAAAGGTTGTGACCATAGCATTCAAACACATTTGGATTCTGGATAGGCTTGCCGCATTTTGTTTTTTTTAACCCGTTTTCAGTGCTGAATCAGTTTGACATCCTGGAAACACACATTTTACACTCTTCTGTCTGTTATTCAGGTAGTGCAGTTAGTGACAGTGTGGGCTCTGATGGAGAAGCAGCTAAGGGTCAACCACACCATCCTCAGTTCAAGTCCAGCTGGGCTCCACGTCGCTACTGTCTGCATTCAAAAATAAAATAAAGATCTGATATGCGTCCCTATACGGAGGGCACAATCTGGATCGTGTGATATGTTAGCTTGCGTGCCTGCGACGCTAAGTGGATCTCCTCTCTCCATAAAGGATCATCCAATTCCAAACAAGCTAGCCCGACCTCCGGCTCAGATTCTGTCCCCAATCAAAAAGCACAACCTCTTCGTTTAATCCAGCTTCATAATCACAAACCCTCTCGTTCACATCGGCCTGGCCGCTCTGTACAGAGTGTGCAGGGCCGAGCGGGCCCCCGCGTATTACAGCAAATGAATATCTCTGCTGATTAAATCATTAAGGAGCTTTTTTTTTTTTTTTTGCTAAAGCCCTGTCCGCTAAATTTGCCTCTGCCGCCCCTCCCTCTGCCGCTGCAGATCTGGAGTTAGTGCAGGGGATGCGGTGGGGATTAACTTGTTTGGGCTGTCGGCGGGCTCAAACACTAAGCGCTCAATCACTCAATCACCGGGATCCACACGCTTAGCCCTCGCAGATCCCACCGACATTGACCCGCGGGCGGACTCCCGAGTTGACCCGACACAGCCTGCCGCCGATCCCGTATCTCTGTCTGCGTTGCCGGGTTGACCGATTGCCCGTCACTATCAGCAGCTTGCCGCGAGGGATGATATCAAACAGAGAGAGAGGGAGGTAGAGCAGGTAGGGGCAGGATTAGAGGCCGTCGCTGTTTTTCTCTACTGTACGTTTTGAACTGTAATATCCAGAAGAGACCAAACAAAATAAAAGCGAGGGGGGAGTTTGATCCAAATTGGCAGATTGTTCGGACCGAAAAGAGACTTTGGGGATTCGACAAAGAGCCGTGGCGCCGCATGCTGACAGCCCTCCTTTCTACTAAGGGGACCATCAAACTTCTTGCCCTTTCTAACACATACCCGCCTTCCTGCTCCCCTCCGACCAACATATTAAGAGTGCTTTGTACTGCCAGCTTGCACACTTGTTTCATTAAAAAGAACGGGAATGAAAATATATAATAACCTCATTCCCTCGACTCAAGTTCTTTTTGTACTAAATGGACGGAGCAGAAGGTTGTTGGGTTTTGTTTTAATCGGAAGAAGAACGGAGTGTGCGTGAGAGGGAGCAATAGATTACTAAACCGCATTTTATATCATGTACAGAACTAAAGATACAGCATTGAAGCGGAGCATTTCTCAACAGTAGTGTGTGGTTCGTTTCATGGCTTCAAGGCATTCCAAATAAATATTAAAAAACGGTCTGATATCAGTGTTTATTCAATATTTCTGCTGAAGGGTACTCTGTAGTTCAAGTCTTCCTGCCGTCTCTCTCTATTGACCAAGACAATTTGAAAACATTAAATATAGCTGCCTTTGGGGTGCCGAGCAGTGTCGAAACTTCTCCTTCTTCCAGTCAACGAAACCTTCGTTTGAATCCTTTTGATACGCAGATCCAGAACAAATGATTACCGTTTGTGTGCTTTTGCTGGCGGCCAATCACCGCAAGCCTCTTTCCATTTAATGCAACGTGTGATTGGCCCACGACAACCCACGCGGTCCGTGGCGCGGGGAAGTCGAGCGCGGCGTATCGGCCGAATCGTTAGAACGTATCAGAAGAAGTACTCTGCTGGTATCGGTTTAAAAAGGTACTGGCTTGTTGGGTTTTTCTTTAAACGATAAGGAAGGAAGAGCGAATGGTTTGAGGACGAAACATCATTAAAAAGCAAAGCAGTCCATGAACTCGGGGACACCCGCCGCTTGATGATCCTGGACAGAGACCAGCAGAAACACCGCCGAGCCGCGCAAGCTGCCGTGCCAATAAAAATCATAAATATTTCTAAAAAAAAACTTTCAAACCTGCCAGTAAATTGGCAAGGTGAGCAGAATAACATTTGTATTTCTGGTAAATTGGTATATTAAGGCAGAACTCTTTTACAGTGACAAATGTGTTCATAGAGTGGCTACAATGACTAGCCTGCACACACACACACACACACACACACACACACACACAAGGTGGTGATTAAACTCATGTAGCCGTCTAACAAACAGAGAAATACTGAAAGCGAGTCAACTGTATGACGGGTCTGTTTTATTGTCCATAAGTTTTATTGTGCAAACCTTGAGGAATATTTAAAAATCTAAATAAATTGCCTTGATGAGAGCGAACTGTTGATTCGGGGCTCGGGCCAACTCGCAGCGGGCCTCGCAGCCAAGCTCTGCCTTTTATTTATATTGGGTTATTACATTTTCATTTCATTAAAAAGCGCGGCCTCTTTAAGTGGTGCGCTCATTCTTCTCTTTGAGTGTCATTAACTAAACATCTCATCTCTATTAGCTGCCAGAGGTTCGCCCTCTGGGGCTACTTCTGCTGCTGTGGCCTTTTTTTTAAATGTATATGTGTTTCGGTGTAGCGGCTAAGTGCTACTACAGGGACGATCTCTTCTTGTTCTGAGAGTTGCAGCGTCTTTATCCAGAGGTGAAAAGGGAAGGACAGACGATGGAGAGGAAAACGTCGGGAGGCGGAGGTGAGAAAAGGATCACGGCGAGGGTTTCTTGGAGGAGGGAGTGAACCGAGCGGCGCTGGGTGTCTGTTTTCCCTCTGGCTGGCGATGGCCGACTGCAGCCAGCATAAACACATGCCTTCATGGCTCACACATTTCCTGCTTCGCTCCACATCCCCAGCGCTGGGCCACACAGGCTCAGGACACCACAGCGACTGGTGTGTGTGTGTGTGTGTGTGTGTGTGTGTGTGTGTGTGTGTGTGTGTGTGTGTGTGTGTGCATCACTGCTCTAGCGGTCGACGAAGACTCGCGCCGTTTCCACAGATCTTTTTTGTGTGTGTTATCACCGCAACTCTGAGCGTCTGCGAACACACACACAAATCACTCTTAACCCATCTGAACCCCGAGCAGCTTCTAGGTGTTTTTCACTGCAATATATATATATATATATATATATATATATATAAATAAA
The DNA here is from genome assembly GCA_038501785.1 of Myoxocephalus aenaeus. Taxonomy (NCBI): domain Eukaryota; kingdom Metazoa; phylum Chordata; class Actinopteri; order Perciformes; family Cottidae; genus Myoxocephalus; species Myoxocephalus aenaeus. The sequence continues at coordinate 583,726 of JBAMJR010000348.1, forward strand.
TAAAGGTCCTGCACCTCTGTGGAAACAGCACAGTCACGGCTAGAAGCAGAGAGAAGTCAAACATGTGTTTTGTGCAGTGTAACACACTCTGTGTATCCAACATTTCTCAGTACCCACAATGTTGTAAAAACAAAATGGAGGCTCCACGTGCTTTATGCATTGAACTATTTACCTACAACCTCCTCTCTGCTCTCTGCTCGCCTGCAGCTCAGTCGAATTTTCACCGAATCGATGTCACGTGACCGTTGGGGTTCAGCCGAGTCGATCACGGCTTCCTGGTTGCGCCGAGGAGTGCGCGTCTTTTTACAGGATCTGGTCACTTCAAACGGTTTATTTGGGGGTTGAGATTTAAAAATGAGACATGCGGAATAAAAATGTTTTAGACAGAAAAGTCACGATTTGTAAGCTTTGTTTTGGTTGTTAAAGACAGACACACACCTCGGCTGAATGTAAAGGATGCATTTATGTTTGGCTTTGAGGGGGATGGGGACGCTGATTCTAACATATGTGGTTTCACCGGCATTAACACCATTCATCTTCCTTACTCGTTGGCGTTCTTCTCCTCCCACGGGCGAGATATCTCAATGCGTAATGCTCTCTTTATAATACATATGTGTGCGTTGCAAGGTCGTCCAATGTGTTGATTCTACGCAGCTCCTTTCATCTGTACAGAGAGCCTCGTTTCATCTACAGCGAGAACCTCCTCTGTCACCTTTCAGGCAAAATCAGGCGGAAAGAGAGATTTAAGACACAATGAGAGAGAGAGGAGCAGGGGAGTGTGGGAGACAGATAGAGGGGAGAACGGGAACCAGTGGAAAGTGAGCCCGCTATATCAACCTATAGCGGGCGCTTCTCCAGAGGAAGGGACTGTTTTGGTTTCTCCCCCCGGTCTCTCTGCTGGTCCAGCTGCGTTCCTTCCTGTCTACACCCAGAGGCTTATTTACGCGTGCTTCGTTTTTGGGTGTTAATTTGAGAGATGGCGGCGGAAGAGCTCCTCTCGCCCGCTCGCCATATCGAGCAGCTGTGTAGACTCAAGAGCAAAAGGGGTCAGCGAGGCGAGGCGCTCCCTCTCTTCTTGGTAAATGGGGTGTAAAACAGGCCCGGTGCCGAGTGCCTGTAGCCCAGGAGGAGATGATTATCTGGGGCTAATTTCTTAAGGATCGTATAGGGGCCTGATGGACGCCGCGTGGTTCTGGATGAGGCGTCCCTGAGGTGCTCTAATGAGCCGGTCATGTGGATATCGTGCTCCCTCCGTGGACGACTCGCTGCTGTGTTCTCATAAATTTGGAGGAGGAACAAGGAGTTCCACATGTGTGCTATAAAAACACGACGAGACCTAATTCATAGGCCGTAAACACGGAAAAGACACGGAGTATACTCAGGATGCATTCAGAACACTGGTTCATGTGCGGTCTCTGACAGAGGAAGAGCCTCACACTGTCACTTTCTCTCCTGGCCAGCAGGGGGCGACTCCTCTGGTTGTATAGAAGTCTATATAAGTGACTCTACTTCTCTCTTGATGTATTCCCTCAGTAAACATTGTAAACATGAGTTTATGTCTCAATCTCTAGTTTCAAGTCTTCTTCAATACAGCGTGATGTTCATTTAGTAAATTATGGTTATTTAGAGTCAAACAGACCATAAAGCAGGGGACGCTTTAGGGCGGGGCTAATTTAAATTAACCTTTTGAAAGTCTGTTTTCCCTTTATGAAAGTTAATTGTATAATTTTTGGTCTACTAAAAATGTCTCCAAGCGATCGGATGCACTTAGCTCCACCCTCTCTATCATTTCTGGTTGCAAAAAAACCAAGATGGCGACAGTCAAAACCAAGATGGTAACGTCCAAAAACCAAGATGGCGACGGCCAAAATGTCAGACTCGAGGCTTCAAAACTGTCGTCCACAAACCAGTGGCCGACGTCACGGTGACTACGTCCACCTCTCACATACACAGTCTGCACCTCCGACCAAGCGGTCGGCGGTGGAGTTGCATTGTGGGTGATGTGGACACCGAGTTGGAGGCGGAGCCCGTTCATTCGTATGAAAAGGTCTTTCAAAATAAGTTTGACTGCAGAGTGTAAAATGAGCACTCGTGTTCCTTTAACCCCGCCTCCCGAGCCTCCCAGTCACGTCTCATCCCTCATTAACGGCGTTCTACAACTTTCAGGACCTACTTATTTAATAAACGAGAGCTGTTTGTACTGAAGTGTTTGCTCTGTAGAGTTGATTCATCTCAGAAGAAAGTCATCTGCTGAGTTACAGACCTTTCTTTCCCATTGTACCCGCTATTTTTTTTTTTTTAAAAGAGCTGCAAAGCCCCGCGCCCTTCCTCTGAGCTTGGTTCAGACAGAGAAGAGTAATGCAAGCCGTTAAAAAAAATAAAAAGACGTTATCTCTGCTTCTGCGGCCTCCCCCTCACCTCCAGCCTCACATAGTAATCCCTTACACTTACTTACTGCTGGAGGAAAAGAAAAAGTAAGTGCAAGCGTCTGTGTCAAACACACACAAAAAAGGCTGTGTATTCATGCATAATCATCAGCGGGCCCATGAGCTTACATGAAAATGTATATGCGTCACGCAGACTCTCATGTGAGATGTTGTCTCCCCTTTCCCTCCCTCCCTCGCTCCCTCTGTCTGCTTTTCATTCTCTCTGTAGCCTCCGAACAGCTCAAGTGAGGTAATTCTTTTCAGCTTTTTTTTTTTTGGAGAACGTACCGAGTAACCCCTCTCAGTGCGCGTGTGTGTGCGTCTGTATGCATGCATACATATGCACACTGTATATGTCTGCGCATGCAGAAAAGTGTGTGAACATGTGTGTATTTTCTCCTGTGGGCCCCGGAGCGGAGCGCTGAGCAGTGGGGCTGCTTTGGGCTGCGGTCTAAGTTCAATAAGCCAGGTTTGACATGTGCAAGCATTCTGTACAAACACTGTCCAGTGGTCGGCCCTGCACTCTAACCCTGCTATTATGACTGCTGTGTGTGTGTGTGTGTGTGTGTGTGTGTGTGTGTGTGTTCCTGTTACAGAAAGAGCAAAGGAAGAGAAAGAAAAACAGAACGGCAACGAAGAAAAAAAGTACAGTACAACCAGAGCGCCGAGAGGAGAGCGGGATCCAGACCTCGGGCGGGAAAAGAAATGTGACGACGTCGTTCCACAGCGATGTGTCGGGGGAGGAGGTGTGTAAACCAGGCCCCACGCGGCAGGTAGAGAGGCATCCACACCTGGTGGCACTGGTCTGCTCAGGGTGCATCGTGGGTGAAATCTGCCCCAGACGACAGTCCAGGCCAAACAAGATTAGTCAAAAAAATAACAATTTGGAAACCAGACTTGAAAGAGATTGACCTGTTCTTCATCTGTTCTGTACTCTCTCTCTCTCTCTCTCTCTCTCTCACACACACACACACACCCCGAATGGAAAAAGATGGAGTTGGTTTCGTGGTCGGAGAAACCAGCGATGATGTTAATCCGGAGAATTAACTGTTCTTTGCCGCTGTGCTCTAATCTAATTGGCCAGCGAAGGCCATCAGATAAAGGCCCGTCATGTGTGCCTTCCACGTCCTGAGGGTGAGGTTTGCCCACCGTCCTCCCATCTTTCTGTCCTACCATCCTCCCGTCCTACCACCTTACTATCCTCCCATCTTACCATCATTCTCATCTACCATCCTTCTGTCCTACCGTCCTTTTGTCCTACCATCCTTTTGTCCTACCATCCTTCTGTCCTACCATCCTTTTGTCCTACCATCCTTTTGTCCTACCATCCTTCTGTCCTACCATCCTACCATCCTTTTGTCCTACCATCCTTTTGTCCTACCATCCTTTTGTCCTACCATCCTTTTGTCCTACCATCCTTCTGTCCTACCATCCTTTTGTCCTACCATCCTTCTGTCCTACCGTCCTTTTGTCCTACCATCCTTCTGTCCTACCATCCTACCATCCTTTTGTCCTACCATCCTTTTGTCCTACCATCCTTCTGTCCTACCATCCTTTTGTCCTACCATCCTTCTGTCCTACCATCCTTTTGTCCTACCATCCTTCTGTCCTACCATCCTTTTGTCCTACCATCCTTCTGTCCTACCGTCCTTTTGTCCTACCATCCTTCTGTCCTACCATCCTACCATCCTTTTGTCCTACCATCCTTCTGTCCTACCATCCTTTTGTCCTACCATCCTTCTGTCCTACCATCCTTCTGTCCTACCATCCTTTTGTCCTACCATCCTTCTGTCCTACCATCCTTCTGTCCTACCATCCTTCTGTCCTACCATCCTTTTGTCCTACCATCCTTTTGTCCTACCATCCTTCTGTCCTACCATCCTACCATCCTTTTGTCCTACCATCCTTCTGTCCTACCATCCTTTTGTCCTACCATCCATCTGTCCTACCGTCCTTTTGTCCTACCATCCTTCTGTCCTACCATCCTTCTGTCCTACCATCCTACCATCCTTTTGTCCTACCATCCTTCTGTCCTACCATCCTTTTATCCTACCATCCTTCTGTCCTACCATCCTTTTGTCCTACCATCCTTCTGTCCTACCATCCTTTTGTCCTACCATCCTTCTGTCCTACCATCCTACCATCCTTTTGTCCTACCATCCTTCTGTCCTACCATCCTTTTATCCTACCATCCTTCTGTCCTACCATCCTTTTGTCCTACCATCCATCTGTCCTACCGTCCTTTTGTCCTACCATCCTTCTGTCCTACCATCCTTTTGTCCTACCATCCTTCTGTCCTACCATCCTTTTGTCCTACCATCCTTCTGTCCTACCGTCCTTTTGTCCTACCATCCTTCTGTCCTACCATCCTTCTGTCCTACCATCCTTCTGTCCTACCATCCTACCATCCTTTTGTCCTACCATCCTTCTGTCCTACCATCCTTTTATCCTACCATCCTTCTTTCCTACCATCATCCTACCATCCTCCTGTTCTACCGTCCTTTTGTCCTACCATCCTTCTGTCCTACCATCCTCCTGTCCTACCGTCCTTTTGTCCTACCATCTTTCTGTCCTACTATCCTTCTATCCTACCATCCAATCCTCCTACCATCCTCTCCATTCGACCAACTCACTGCCCACCAACAGACAACAGTCAGACAAACCTCCTGCCCGTTAAATTAACAGCCTCTTCTCTACGTTACAAGCTGTCCTAAAGCCTTAACACACCAGGTGCAAAACAATTCTGAAATACTTGGCTGAAAAACTATTCCGCCAGCGATGCAGATTTGCGACAGTTGCAACACTTTTTCAATAAAAAGGTTTGGATGGATTTACGCAGGCAACTACAGGGATCCCATTGGCCCAGAGCAGCGTCCGGCAGTCTGCTGGATAAGTTGTTGAGACGCCTAAACTACTGTAACCTATATTATTTAGTTTCCTCTCACAGTTACGTCTGGGGCTTTTATTGTGAAAAGGTAAAAATCTAAGGAGTGGATCTGGTCTGAAAGGAGTAATTAAGCTTGCCGCCTTGGTTTGGACCAAGGAGCCTCCTTGTTATTGTACACTGCAGTGAACGCACAACGTGATTGGCTAACGTCCCCATTGCGTAATATTCCCGTTCTGTGTGAAACATATACTGATGTGCAAATTATCACACACACAGAAACCCGCCCCCAGAGTGTAAAGGCCTGGTCTCCCTTACTGAACAGCAGACCTCAGCTCCTACTGTCTCAGCGGCGGTTCCCCCACAGAGCGGCTGCCAGCTTGCTGCTCCCATAAAGACGTAGGAATGAGGGACCAATCTCATTAGGGGAAGATTACGCCAAATCTGTTTGCTGTCCCGCGCCGCCGCTGCAGCTGTTGCGGAGCTGTGACGAGTGGTAATGCTACTGTCAGGGTATTGTACCAGCTAACACACACACACACATACTTTCCACACAATCTAAGCTGTTATGAGATACTAATCACCGCTGTCATTGGCTGGGAGTGGGAGAGTTAGCGGCGGCCTGACCGAGAGAGAGAGTGTGTGTTCTACTGTATGCTCCAAGCCCACAAACAAGACCAGAAGACGGAACCCGAAAAGCTGTAATGTAATGAGAGGAGGGGAGAGAGCAACAAGTGAGTAAGAGAGAGGGAGGGAAACACGTGAGGAGGTTAAATGTAACAGAGGGTTTATTGTTTGTGGTTCTTTGGGGAGGGAACGAGGCGAGCGAAGGAGGGAAAAGGGAGCGGGACGAGGAGGAGGAGGAGGAGGAGGAGGAGGAAGAGACGGTGGCGAACGGGCCAGAACGTCAGCCCAATGCTGCTCGGGAGACGGCGGGCGTTTTGGAAACCAAGCTGCCAGAACGCTCTGCGATCAGGACGTTGTGCGTCACTGAGGTCGTCCACAAACAACGCTGTCACTTCGGTGGCGCGAGTTGGGAAGAAAGTTCAAAAAGAAAAAGGTAGTTCTAGGATTTTGGAAGCACACTTGTTTGTTCACTTGCAGAGAGCTGGGTGAGATCCACAAACGTCTGCTGTCGGAGCGAAAGCCGGGAGGCGATTAGCCTAGCTTAGCACAAAAAGCTAGGCCTTTTTGCGGCTCGTTTTTATAAATTCCGATACAAGTAGTCTTTACGTCACATGTCAAGACGACTGAAGTCGATAGGAATGAGATGAGCCAGGATAGGTTGTTTCCGTCTGTTTCCGCCTTTATGCTAAGCTACATGCAGGCCTGTCAACTCCTGGCTCTTGCTACGTACTCGACCCTCAAATATAACTCGGGCTCTAACCGATTTCAAACTTTTTCAAGCTGGTGATTTCTTTTTTTAAGGTGATGACGTCATAAAACATCACAAACATTTAAAGCTCCATTCGATAAACCTCAATAGAAGCTTTGAATGTTAAAATAATAATAATCGCTACCGACCCGAGCTACCGATCTTATCATCTAAAGTTTAACAAGTGAGAAACTACGCAACTTTCACAACAATGTCAAACTAAGTGTAAAAAAATAAAAAAGGTATAAGAAGGTATATTAGGAGAAGGTATTAAAGTCAATACAAACCATTGAAATCTTCTTCGCAGCTTTGCTTCGTATTGCTTTTAATGGAAGACGCCCCTCTTTGTGAGAGTGATTTTGTTGTGTGATAAAACAATCTTATCCCAAGGTCCCTAACTCGCTTACTTTGGAGCTTTCAACCTCATCTCAAGGTCTCCATCAGCAGATGGAACCGGTCCGCCTGGCCGCCTTAAGGTTTTCCACCTTAAAAGTCACCAAGAAGATTACGCCGACTTTGTATTGAAGAGACTTTTATGACACACAGACACACACACACACACACAGCAGGAAGACAACCGGCAGATAATGATCGGTGGAGGAGGCCGAGCGTCCCTCTGTCTCTCTCACTAACTCTTGCACTTACTCGTTCTCTCTGCGCCTTTGACAGATTTCAAGTAAATACCAGCAAACAAGCAATTACTTCTGGCAGCCCCCCCCTCCGCTTCCAAAAAAAGACATGGCGAGCAGAGGGAGAGGGGGTGGATGAAATCACCCCAACAGATGTGATTTAAATCAATATTACAGTATATGTGCCTTTATTTATTTAAAAAATAAAGAGAAAAGTAACACGGGGAACCGAACCAAAAGCGGGCCGTGTGATGACTGCTGCCCTCCGCTTGACGGGATAATTGCTTTTAATACATGAGGGTTTCTCATAGTTTAATTTCCTTTTACCCCCTGCCTGTCTTCTGAGTTCCTCCAGGTCTGAGCAATCTCCCCCGATGTTAAAATAATACCAGGGAGAAAAGAAGAAAAAAAAAAAAATCATACGAGCTGTCAAACGTAGAGCATAACACAAACCATCTGGTGGGCCGATGGAGGTAAACAGGCGCAACACAGAACTGGGCTGGGAGGGAGAAGAGAAGCAGGGATCTTGGAAGAGGGGAGACGGGGTGAGACGAGCCGCCCGGGCGTTACGGAGGAGGAGGAGGAGGAGGAGGAGGGAGTAACGGGAGACGGGCAAGAACAACTAAACAAAAGTGGAGAACTTGGACGCGGGAGAGGTGGAGGATGAAGAGGAGGAGGAGGAGGAGGCGGAGAGACGGATGATTGGGAGGAGGGTGGGTGGGATGGAGAGGGTGACAGAAATGTAGTCTGGGAACAAATGAAGGTGTTGCGGTGGAGACTTGACAGAAGGAGAGGAGGAGTGGGAGCCTCAGACGCACGCGGGACAATGGGAGGGCGGCGTTCCAAAACGCCGTGGAAGCCACTCCGAAGTTGAAAAGTTAGCTCGCAGGAATTGTGACACGGTTCCAAAAATATGCCTCATTAAAAAAAAAAAATCACATTAGGACGTGCGGAGCTTATTTATTGATTCTCGTGGCGCTTTCTTTTCTCGCCCAGAGCGTGTTGTGTCCCTTCACTGCTCTGCAGAACCTCAGCTTGCGTGGACATCTTTCCAACATGTGGCGCTTTGATGTTTAACATCATTCCTGCAATTAGGGCTTCAACTGACGCTTATTTTCATTGTTGACGAATTTTCTAGATCAATCGTTGGATCAGAAAATGTCCATCTCAGGTCATTCAAGTCCACGGTGACGTCATAAAATGTCTTGTTTTGTCCGTACAAAGCCCAAAGATATTTAATCGTATGTGTCGTAAAGAGCTGAAAACGTCATTCTGCCAATTTTGCACGCAAAATGGACGATTAATCCACCATCAGGATAGTCTGCGATGACATTTGTGTCGACTAGTGGTTGCAGCGCTAACTGCAGTCATCTGAAGGGTTCGCTAAACATCGTAGCTCGAGCAAAGAAGCTCCATCCTCCGCTCAGGAAGACATTAATCCACCATATCTTATCCCAGATAACAGTGGCGTGCTGCTGTCATAATGCCCCGTTGGAAAGGTATTGTGTGGAGCTGACTGCTGCTATTCACTGCAGAGTGACGCTCTCGCTAGCGGGGGCCCTCGTTCTGTTTGCGTCTCGCTCGCCCACGAGGAAACCTTCACGCCGCGCCGCTCGTCGTCGGCAGCAGCGGCACGAACAGAGAGATTATTAACGTCCCGACAACGGCGGCGAGAAAGAAGACAAACGAACAACCGTAGGATTTGAAATGTTTTCGAAAAGCCGGTGGAGTCGCAGAATCGTGAGCCGGGGCCCACGCAAATGTGTCCGTCTCTGTTCAGCGATCAGAGGAAGGCTTTTTTAAGGTTTCCTTTAAATGTAATAACATATGGGAGAGGACGTATGGGTCAAGTGGAGACGGGGAAGTTTCTTACCTTTTGGTGAGACGGCAGCGGGGCGGCAGCAGAAACATGGAGGGAGAAAAGAAAAGAGACTGGAATTAGCATCTCGGTGTTTCAGGAAACTCTTCGGTCGGATCGAGGTCAAAGGTTAGAAGCATCGTCAATGCATCAGTTATTTGAAAACGTTCTTTCCCTGTGTGCTGAACGTGTGCTCTGCTGGTTCAGGTAAATATAAAAGCTAGCTTAGCATGGCTAGCTTAGCATGGCTAGCGGCATGACTGGCAGTCCATCACAGTACTAGATGGACTGCCGTGACATTTTGTAGACACAGTAATGGTCCCCAGGGTACATTTCTTAAAACGATGGAGGTCTCCTGACGTTTCCCTCCCGCGCCGCAGTGAGGTGGACGTTTGTGGTTTGGAAGTGAAACGTGTCGGGTTTCCAATGTTTTTTTGGTTCGTGGCCAAGGTCAGCATGCCAACATGGTGATGGGAACCAGTATTTCTACTTAACAATAACAAGCCATTGTGTGTTAGCATTTAGCTCAAAGCTCTGCCGTGCCTCAGGACCACCTCGCTAGCACGGCTAGCAGTCCTGCTTGGCTCAAAACAGCAAGAATTAGTATTTGGGGCGAAGGTGAATGATAACATTATCCTGATGTGTTCAAATGTAATCAAGTCAAATTCAGTCTTTAACTTGAAACTTGAATAAGTCCAGTTGTTTTTTCCACAGCAATATGAAACAGATAGAAGGGAAACTATGACCTTTTAACTTCCCGCTCTCAGCAACTCATGAGCAACATAATTAAATACCCATCTAACATGTTTATTAATCAAAGCAAATACTGAAAAATCTCTTTTCTGATCATTTGAATTGTGTGGTTTTTATGTGAATAACCACTTCTTTCCACTGGCCGTCACTCTGATGAACAATTAACCACTCCTCCATCTGCACTGCTTGCACTTTTTCGACTACTGTTGTCTTTAATTGTCTCTGGTCTCTGTTGTCTTTTTTATATTTATCTTGTTTATTGTATGTAAGAGCAACGTATAACCGGAGACAAATTCCATGTGTGTGTAGTTGATTGTGATAGAAGACAATCTAAAAGAAAAACGATAGCATTCAAAATATTTTTCCCTATATCTCTGCACGTTTTATTTAGTTTTTAATAGGCCTACATTTTTATTTAACTTCGGCTATCGGGCCCCGGCCCTGGTGTGTGGAAACAGGAAACAGGAAACAGGACTTCTCCTTGATATCCACTAGGGAGCTGAGGAAAGGCTCGAGGAACAAGTCACAGCCCAGCTGCACGCTGCTTCATGATGTCAATGACCCCCCCACACACACACTTGCTGTGTACCCCCCCCCCCCCCCCCCCCCCCCCCCCCCCCCACCGTGGCCCCTCTCAGGTGACACAGGAGCTGATGAGGCCTGACAGGGAGGTCAGCGACCTCACTTCCTACTCTAATTGGTCCTGGGTGATAAAGCGGCCCCCTGGGACTCGGGGGTGAGACGTGGACTTGGTTGGAGCGAGGAGCAGTCGAGTGGGTTGTGTGTGTGTGTGTGTGCGGGGTCCAGCGAGGCCTCTTCTAGCACTCAAGCATTTGGTAATGCGCTAATTAATTTGAAGAGTCCGACATCCCCCCCCCCTCTCCTTTCCTTTCTGGTCCTCACCAGAAACAGATGTTAAGCTGAGAGGGGGGAGGAGGGGGGAGGAGGGGGGAGGAGGGGCGATACGAACGCGCCGCTGAGCGAGACCCTGATACAGATCTGCAGAAGGAGGGTGACAGAATATCTCTCTCTCTCTCTCTCTCTCTCTCTCTCTCTCTCTCTCTCTCTCTCTCTCTCTCTGACAGGTGAAGCGGATGACGGTGCAATTTCACACCTCGCCGAGCGAACGACAAGATTCTTCTGTTAGCGAGAAGGAGAGAACAAAACATCCTCCTGAGGAGCGCACACACACACACACACACACACACACACACACACACACACACACACACACACACGTACACACAAGGAAACAGACTGCAATACACTGTATTATGTTAACACTCGTGGGTTACACCCTGAGGAAAAACACAATGGCCTATTCATAAAGATATGTGTGTGTACAATGACACGCGTGGCTTTGAAGAAGAGAAGGAAGGCGGGGGGGCTTTTAGAGGCATTTGTAACTTAATAAATATACGGCGACACACAACAAAGATGTCGGCAGTGAGTGAAGGATAACGGGAGCAAGAGGTTGTGCTTTTTTTTCTTCTTTTTTCTGCCTAATGTGTCAGGGGGATCTGGAAGTGATCTAAGGGCCTGACATGAAAACACGGGGGGGGGAGGCACGCGCATGTGTGTGTGTGTGTGTGTGGGTGTGTGTGTGTGTGTGTGTGTGTGTGTGTGTGTGGGTGTTTAAAGGGGTAAAGGGAGGTCCAGGGAGGCCCAGTTGTTGTAACCTCTGACCTCTCGGCACGCTCCAGGGCCTCCCAGAAGCCACTTCAAATGCACCCTGCATGGGAGCCCCGTGCCACAGAGAGAGAGAGAGAGAGAGAGAGAGAGAGAGAGAGAGAGAGAGAGGTGGGGTCTCAGCTGTCATCGCGGTCCCTGAGACGCATGTACACTAAAAACCTCCTCCCAAAAACAAGCGCACTATTTGTTTCTGCGATTGTGTTAACAAGCCTCATGTTACCTTTAGTCCCTGTGGACACGTTGCTGCTGCACACATACATCCTCACACTGCTACAATATATATATATTGTATATTTATGTATTGTGTATATATATATATATATATATATATTGTTTTTAACCCTAAAACTTTCATGGCGTTTATGGAAATCTATTTTAAAATGTCTTAAGCGTCATTTATAAAAAAAAAATACTTGCATCTTTAGACTGGAATGCAAAAACCCCAAAATGGTATAAAAAATGAGTAAAAAGACAAAAATAAAGAAATAAGAAAGGATTATAAAATAAAATATCCATTTTCTCTTTTTATCGTATCCCAGTTGTTGGTGCTTTTTAGCGCCCGTTTGGTCCGATTGATGCGATCACTTCTCGTTTCAAAGAAGCGTGGTGGAGGCAGAGCTCTCAGAGATCAGATCTCCTCTCTGGCTCGCCACCTGTTTTCTTTGGATGCACTTTCCTTCCCCTCCCTCCACGGTTTCAGCACGACACTTTTGGTATCTTTGGAAAGCTGTAAAGTCCTGGGACCTTTTTTTTTTTTTGGAGACAAACTTTGGCTGCGTGGCACGAGCTTGTAATGTGGCAGAAACACTCCAGCCAGACGCTCCTCCGGTCGTAAACCTCACGTTTGTTTTTACTGTCTCTCTTTCTTCCTCTCCCCTCCAAAAAAAAAAAAACTAAAAAAAAAAAGTCAAACTCCTCGCTCTGGGATCCTCGCTGATTGAGGCGGGTTTTTTTTCGAGGGAAACGGGATATCGTCCGCGAGCCGCCGACCTCCGCTGAGAAAGCCGACCCGCAGCGGTGTTGCCATGACAACGCCGAACTACCCTACTCGACCCCCCCCCTCCCAATCTTCTCATAGGCCCGCGACTATTTCTGTAAAAAAAAAAACAGAAAAAAAAACACACACCTGACAGGAATCTATCATCAATCCTCCTGACTTCAGACACACACACACACACACACACACACACACACACACACACACACACACACACACACACACACACACACACACACACACACACACACACACACACACACACACACACACACACACACACACACACACACAGCCTGAGCCTCCTCCCTCAGTAGCACACACAGGGCAGATTGCTCATGTGCTCTGGCCGTCAGCGGGCGGCGGACGCCTCGGCCAAGACGACTTCTCCTCGCTCTCAACCCACAGAGCAGCTACACTATAAACGTCAGAGTGTAACTTAATGTGATTAAGTTTATTTACATCGTGGCATCGCTGGATCAGTCAAAAAAAATTGTCAAAATTTGTGTGGCACAACCTTTTGTCTTCTTTTCTTTCCACCACATCTTTTTGGCTGTTTGCGAAACAACACAAATAGTCTTGGTTTCTTTTCTCTGTCTGGAGCTGCAGGAGTCTGGATACTACTTAACACTGGGTTGGTATCTTTAAAAAGGTACCGAGTGCTAAAACCCCGCCGTTGGAACCAGTGGAGTAAAGTAGCTAACCGTATGTGACATAAACTAGCTCCACCTCCAGCAACATGCTGTTTACACAATGATGTCATCAGTATTCACCATCCAATAGTCATCTGTGATCATATTAGTCACAGGGGACATTTTACTGCAGAACTAGTACTTTTACTTTTACTTAAAAGCATATTTAGTTGACGATACGGATTTTAAAAGCAGGATTTCTTTTACATTGGTAAATTCGTCCTAAACTAACGGCTTCGCCTGCTTCTTTCACCGCTGAAGGATACAGATGAAGAGAAAGGAGAGATCGAGGAAGAGGAAGAGAGGCCCTGCCAACCACCCACCAGGCTGTCCCTGCTCGCAGTTAATTTGAAAAGCACCGGTTCTCCAGCCAAAGAGTAAAAACACATGATGCAGATCATTACTCTGAGCCGCCCGACACAAAGAGCGCAGCTGAAAAGAAGAAGGGGGAAAGGGGGCGAGCGCTGTTCTCCACAGTAACGCGGCCGTAATGATGTTATCGCGACCGGACCGGTTATGAGGCCGGTCTGGTCAGAGGTGGCGGGGGATTCTTCAGTCACTTTAGTCCTTCATTTCCTGTGAAGTCACGCACGAGGAATCGGCAACGTGCTGCACATTTACACAAACAACTGCCGGCCGTATTCTGGTGATCGCAAACTGGCAACATTCCTCTTTTGGGCTCGACACACTCGACAGATTGAGCGGCGCTGTGTGTGCTCACCGCCACACGTGTTCCAACCGCCGCACCGGTCGTCTGCTCGGGAGCTCTCCGCACACGCACACACACACACACACGCAGAGAAAGTGAAATATTGACACAAGCTGCTGGGAAGCCGGGCTATTTTGTGCAGCAAAATGCAGGAAAAGGCCGCGTCTCAACCGCTCAGATCTTGGCCCCGCCCCCTTTGGTTACGTCTGGCTGCTTTGGCCCCGCCTCCCGTGACAATTGCGAAGGCAATCTCAGGAGTTTCCGTGCGTGCGTTGAGCTCGCAGGGCGCGCAGGTCTCCGCGAGACTCGGCTCCTCCGGGCTGCGACCTCGGGATCGCCGGGTTCTCCGTGCGCGCGGGGTTCTCCCTGGAGAACGTCCCGGCGACCTACAGCGGCAGACACCATGAATTCTGGAGTCAATGAGCCTAACAAAATGTTAACAATGCAGCGCCCTCTCGCCGTCGCCCCCTTTTCAGCCCCCCAACCGCCGGGACCATTGTAGCAATTAGTATAATGAATGTGGTTTTGCTGGTAGGTAATCACATACTGTATGGAGCGGCCCCCTCTCCCCACATACGGGCTCTGGGCTATGAATGCTTTGGTTTCATTACAGGCCTCCGAAGGAAAAGAAGAGAAGAAAAAAATCCACTCACTCCCACTTGCTTTCCCTCTCTCTTTCTCGTCCTCGCCTCCTAACTCCTACACCCTTCCTTTCCGCTCCGTTCAAATCTAAACAAAAGACACATCTGGTCCGTCTCTTACCCCCCTTCTCTTCCCCGCTCCGCTTTCTTTCTCTTTAACTCCCTCCTTGTTTCTAGTCTTTTTCAACTGTTTCTATCAGCATAAGAGCAGCACTTTGTTGGTGGGACGAGCCGGGTGAAGGAGCTTTGTCGGAGGGGGTCAGCCACTCGACTTAAGACCGTCGCTGGAGCCCGACTCGCCGTGAAAGACGACCACTGTATCCACAACCTCGTGTATACAAACTAACCGCCTGCGCATCAATCGGCCTTTGTAGAGTCCTCAAAACTGTTTATGTAGACCGACATTAGTCAACGACGGCACATGTTGTCTGATGTGCCCCCGCGGCCGGCCGATGAAGTGCCCCTTCATCCACACGCCACTCGTCCCGTTCCAGATGTGTTCATTTGAATGGATGTTAAACAGGATATTATGACATCTTTCTTTCATACAATTTCACCGTCCTTGGAGTGGCAGGAGCTTGACTTTTCAAGCATTGATTAAACACTTCTAGCTAACTATTTATCTGTTACTTCTAGTTCACTATTTCTATAGTTTATGTTACTTCTAGCTAACTGTTTCAAATGTTTATCCATTACTTGTATTATTGTTTTCTTTGCTAATATTTAAAACTATTAGCTAATTATTTAAACTTTGCTAACGAGTTTTGACATTTTCAATCGTAACACGCTGTTTAGTTGTGACAGCTGACTCAATACGTGTATATATCATTTCATAATCAAATTATTATTCTATTTTTCTTAAGTTAGATGAGCCCTTCCCTACAAACATGCCACCTAACCTCTGTCATCTGCAGCAGGTCGGCCGTCCCCCTCTTTTAAAAACCTCTTGCTGGGGTAGCAAACAGTGTCACAAGCAATTTGCTGCTCAAATTTAGAAGTATTGATTATCTTCTCAAAAGATAATCTCCTTCATCCGCCGGAGCCCCCGTCCGATCCCTCTGGGGTCTCGGTCTCCACCTCGCCCACGGGCACGGATGGAACCGCAGGACCAGTTCAAAAATAAAATAAATAGGCCGCGACATCTGTACGTGGGTGTTGGTAGTTTGTCCACAGTTGTGCGTAAACATTTGTGCGCGTTTGAAGAAATCTCCGTGTGTGTGTGTGTGTGTGTGTGGTGTGTGTGTGTGTGTGTGTGTGTGTGTGTGCCACCTTCAACCCCTCACCCCCGTAATCACACACACTGAATATCTGACTCGCTTCAAGGGTTCAGCTCTCAGGCTGTGCCTCACATGCAGGTCACCGTGACTCAAACCTGCAGCTCCACATCTGGCCCCAAGGTGCTATTGTCAAACCTCAATCATCCTATTCTCGGTTTTTTTAACCCCTTTTCTATATCTTTCCTTTTCTCACTCCCTTCCCAGGCCCAATTTTTCTCTCCATCCCTCCCTCCCTCCCTCGGTTTTATATGGAAAAACATTCCTGGTGTTCTATTCGGCTCCAGTGAAACCTGGTGCTTATTTTCAGTGCCCTAAATTGATAGCAAATGTGAGGACAGATCCCTCCTCTCCTCTCCTCCGCTCTCTCCCCCCTCCTCCCCTTTTGGCATTAACAGTGAGGATACGTGGAACATTCTCGTGACCATATTGAACCCTGGGGTTTTATGTTTTTGAAGGTGTTCCCCTTTTATATTCAACTGCATGTGTTTTTGTTGAATTTCTCGAGAGAGAGAGAGAGAAAGTCGACGGCCTGAGAGACTCTTTGAGAGCGGGACTGAGTCATAGACATTTGTTTTTCAATAAATCCCCCCCCCCCACCGCACCGAAGAAACTAAACCTGGTTAGCCTCAGCTGTCTTTACCCATAATTCAACAATCCCTGTGTGTTTGTTTCTCTCTTTGCCCCCACCCCTCCTCCTCGCTCTCCTTCTCTTACTCTGTAAGTGAAACCCTAACTGCTCCCTTCATTTTGATGCAGCCAACTGAGTTCTGCTGGACCAAAATGCCCTCTATTGTTATGGATGTGTGCCGGGGAGAGAAAACTGAGCCCCACGGATCCCTCTGTGGGTGAAGCTTAAGGTGGTTTTGATTAGAAAAGGAGGGGGGGGGGGGACCCAGGTCAGCTCCCTGCGAAGTCTGGTTTCGTTTCCAAATGCAAACCTTTGGACTTTGTGGGCGAAGGCAGAGGTGTAGCCTGTAACTTTGCATGAAACCATCTTGTAAAACTTAAAAATGTGACATATATTCTGGTTTCTCCTTTCCACCGCGCGTGCACACGACGCACAGATCGAGCGACGAGCCACACGGAAGACGGCGTGACGCTCGGTTCAGCTGTTTTCCAATGGCTGCCAGTCACGATGAGTCATCGGTTCATCAGCCGCAGCTTGTCACCGGCTTGCCAAAAGCAGCCAGCTCACCGCAGCGCAGAAGGGACCGCACTCTGTGGAAGCTAGCGGCAGCTAGCCTGAGCTAAAGCTAAACTCTCCCCGCAGCAGCGAAAAATCAATTTTGACAAAACTGACATGTTGGAAGTCAGTAATTCCAACGTAACTTAATAACGTTAGGAACTGAATATGGAGGAAAAGAACAGATAATCTGGGTCCGCTTTAAAGGCATCCAGCCTAGCTTAGCATGGAATCAAATACTGTCATCTGTAGTTCAAGTGAATGTCATGTGATTTGGTGGTGGTTATTCTCTATGAACAGATATCTGCACATGAATGCAGAATCTTTAGACGTTGGTATCGGAAGGGCTCTGGTTTCCGCTCGGAGTCCGAAAAGTGCCGACCAATCACGTCCGAGCAGGCCTTGGTTGCACGCAGGTTAACGGTCCGTGTGGCATCAGCCGAATGCCATCTGGGAACCCATCAACTATCGCCTGAGGACGATAGCTTACATTAGCTTACATTATCTTAAATAATTGGGACAAAATCCGGTCTTAGACGTCGTCTCACGCCTACATTTTGCCGTCTCAAGTCGCTAACTGGCTGTAAACAATGACGCACGAAAGAAGTAGTCTTGGCCGGGATAGCTAGCTACTACGTAACCCCGGAAATATTTGCTGTCGCTCCAAGAGGCTAAATTATCGCTATTGGTAACGTTCAGCCGGCAATAGCTACAGTACATCTTTTCAGGCCGGCTTGAGGCAGCAGGAAACAACATCGACATGTCACATTCCAAGTTGATATGGCAAACTTTCTAGCAACTCATTTATCCAGCGGTTGAAGAGCAACATGCGTTTGGAGTTGACAATGTAAGTCCAGTGTAAGTGTCTCTTTACCTGCTTTTTATCCACTACGTTCACCAGCTACATCGCTAAATGTCTAATGCTAAATGGCTGTCGAAAGGTTTGTGTACGGTAAGTTTTCATATCTTTTTTTAGCTTTCTGCGATGGTTGAAAGGTGCTATGAGAGTGAAACAGTAGTAGTGGGCTGTAAAAATCAAAACAACGAGCTGAAAGACGCTAAAGTCCTCTGTAGTGCTGAAGAGTCGGGTAATAATTATCCGTTGCATCGTCGCTACAAACGAGCCTTTTTACTTTACACACAGGGGCCATGTGATCCATTCTATAAATATATAACCGCTTTAAAAGTTAGCTATGAGCTGACAGCAGGCTATCTCAGAACTGCGTAGTGTTTTGGATACAAAAAAAATACCCCAAAAACCCCTTCTTGCAGCCTCTGGTTGCTCGTGGGCCGGGCCGGAGGACGGCGGTCGGCTAGCGGGTGGCTGCCGAGCGCCGCGCGGATGGAGAGCCAGGCCTGCCTGTTTGTATTGGCCGACTCGCAGCATTCCACATGTCTTTGTGCTTTTCAGCTCCCTGACCTCAGGAGACCCTCCACGCTACTGTAAGTTACACTCACACCAGGAGCACAGATGGATCAGGAAGGAACGCTCGGGTCCTATTGGTGCCGGCCGGTTTCTACGGGCACGAGTTGTGAAAAATACTGCCTTAACCCTCAAATATGAGTTGTTGATTCCTGTTACGTTTTAAAATGACGATCATTAGCGTCTGCACTTTTTCCCCCCAGTCAATGAACATCTGCTATAGTTTGAGGTGCTGCTTAAGAAACGTCAGCATTGTAAATAAAGCCAATAAGAGATTATGTTATTTCCCTCGTTCTTAACAAATACAATTAAATCCGCGGGCTGCTGCGAGTCCCTGCAGTGACCCGTGTGGGCCGCGTCTCTTCGCTCTGACGCAACGCGAGCAGGGAAGTCATGGGGCTTCCACGGAAAATGAAATTAGGAGCTAACGAAGTTAGAGGTGCTAAATACAGACCGTCACTAACTGCCTGTCGGGGGGGATAAAAGAGGAAGAGCCTGATTGCATCTCACTCCAACGGCACCCGCATCACAGTTTATACTGTGTGTGTGTGTGTGTGTGTGTGTGTGTGTGTGTGTGTAGCTTAATCGTAAAGTCTTTAACCGGTGTTCGGTGGCCTCGTTCACCGGTATCCTCCTAAGATTAAAAGCATAAAGTAAAGAATGCCCAGACGAGAGTCAAAAGTTTATAATGTTTAGTAATCAAGTAAATTATGATAAATGATGTTGAAATATAAAGAGTGTATGAAAATGTATTTCGTGGTGTGATAATATCATCATAAATTATGTTGGAAGCCACAAATAAATAAAATATAAAACGTCTAAAACTGCTGCAATATTATATGAAACTATAGCGCTATATAAACTGTCTTGTTCTCTCAAAGCTCCATACATTTATACTGTGTGGAGGTTATGGGAAACAATAAATTACACTGATCCAATTCTCATGCGACAGAAGAGAGCAATAAACATAGAACATGGATATTATTATTTTAAACCAACCAATAATAGTTTGTTTTACCCCACAGAGCCAGTAAGAATTTAGGAGAATAGGGTTATTAAAGGACGTACAAATGTGGACTTCAA
>JBAMJR010000349.1:0-29078 GCA_038501785.1 Myoxocephalus aenaeus
AAAATGATACTTTTACTCCGATACATTTCTCCTGAAACCTTCGTTACTCGCTACAAAATCAAATCTATCTTTAGAAAAAGAAAAAAAAAACATCGGGGACTGTGGTGGAACACAGACTCCACCAAGCAGGTTTTGCGAATCACAATGTTTTGCATTTTCCCTCTACATCCTCTAGTCCAGCGCTCCCAAACCTTTATGCGTCACGGACCGGTTACGTGAAGACAATATTTTCACAGACCGGGTCCGACCTCGGAGAGACGGGAGACAACGACACCTGACGTGTGTTCGTTATGTCCAGTCTACTGACTCTACTGCTAACTAAACCTTTAGTCCAGTCTACTGACTCTACTGCTAACTAAACCTTTAGTCCAGTCTACTGACTCTACTGCTAACTAAACCTTTAGTCCAGTCTACTGCTTAACTTATAACGCGCTGCACAAAGACAGGATGTTGAAATGGAAGCAGGTTTTCATGCTTTTTTGGCGATCTCAGGATACTCTGCCTTGGTTTCCAGATCACCGACAGAGTTGTAACAGACTTACGTTTCATTTTTAGGGTAACGTAACATATTGACATGTGTCAAGAGATTCCGTCTGAGGTTACCACAGACGGATGTATGCGGTCATTTTTCACAATAAAACATCTTTCCGGCCTTTTTTTTATTTAATTGAAATGTTTCATTCATTCTTTCTGTGGCCCGGTACCAAGAGACCCACAGACCGGTACCAAGAGACCCACAGACCGGTACCAAGAGACCCACGGCGGGGCGGAATGAGCATACTTATAACCACACTGTTACAAGTCCTTCATAGTGTCATATTGCTTTTTGGAGAATTATGATGATAAGTTCATAGTAGATGCAAAAGTATACTTAGGTACAATATATTATGTTGAACATACTATATATGGATGGATCCCAGCCAACCCAGTTATTGTATCAACACAACTCCTGGTCCTTGGTCACGGTGGCCACAGCACTTAAAAGAATAAACTTCATAATTCTCAAAATTCTGACCCTTTGCTTTTTTATTAAAAGCATGTACTTGTACTTTTACTTTCAATACTTAAGTACATTTTATATCAGAAAAATACTTTTGATACTTAAGTACAGAAAATATCAGATACTTTAAGACTTTTACTCAAGTAGTATTTTAATAGGTGACTTTTACTTTTACTGGAGTAATTTTCCAGTAAGGTATCTTTACTTTTACTCAAGTACGGCTTTTGGGTACTTTATACACCACTGTGTAAGAGTACCTGATGCTCTCATCACGTTTTACTACCTTAAGCTGCATTTCCAACTTTTTTGTCAAAAAACGACTTTTCAGCCTAGACAGAGTCCAAAGCTGCGTTTCCAACTTTTATGTCAAAAAACGACTTTTCAGCCTAGACAGAGTACACAAGTGGATTCTCTTCTAGAATACTTAGATTCCATGATTTCCTTCAGTTAAAGTATCTCAGACCACCAGACTTTCATGTTCTATTATAATGTAAGAGTACCTGATGCTCTCATCACGTTTTACTACCTTAAGCTGCATTTCCAACTTGTATGTCAAAAAACGACTTTTTCAGCCTAGACAGAGTCCAAAGCTGCGTTTTCAACTTTTATGTCAAAAAACGACTTTTCAGCCTAGACAGAGTCCACAAGTGGATTCTCTTCTAGAATACTTAGATTCCATGATTTCCTTCAGTTAAAGTATCTCAGACCACCAGACTTTCATGTTCTATTATAATGTAAGAGTACCTGATGCTCTCATCACGTTTTACTACCTTAAGCTGCATTTCCAACTTTTTTGTCAAAAAACGACTTTTCAGCCTAGACAGAGTCCAAAGCTGCGTTTCCAACTTTTATGTCAAAAAACGACTTTTCAGCCTAGACAGAGTCCAAAGCTGCGTTTCCAACTTTTATGTCAAAAAACGACTTTTCAGCCTAGACAGAGTCCACAAGTGGATTCTCTTCTAGAATACTTAGATTCCATGATTTCCTTCAGTTAAAGTATCTCAGACCACCAGACTTTCATGTTCTATTATAATGTAAGAGTACCTGATGCTCTCATCACGTTTTACTACCTTAAGCTGCATTTCCAACTTTTATGTCAAAAAACGACTTTTCAGCCTAGACAGAGTCCAAAGCTGCGTTTCCAACTTTTATGTCAAAAAACGACTTTTCAGCCTAGACAGAGTCCACAAGATTCTCTTCTAGAATACTTAGATTCCATGATTTCCTTCAGTTAAAGTATCTCAGACCACCAGACTTTCATCTTTCATTATAATGTAAGTGTACCTGATGCTCTCATCACGTTTTACTACCTTAAGCTGCATTTCCAACTTTATGTCAAAAAACGACTTTTCAGCCTAGACAGAGTCCAAAGCTGCGTTTCCAACTTTTATGTCAAAAAAACGACTTTTCAGCCTAGACAGAGTCCACAAGTGGATTCTCTTCTAGAATACTTAGATTCCATGATTTCCTTCAGTTAAAGTATCTCAGACCACCAGACTTTCATCTTTCATTATAATGTAAGAGTACCTGATGCTCTCATCACGTTTTACTACCTTAAGCTGCGTTTCCAACTTTTATGTCAAAAAACGACTTTTCAGCCTAGACAGAGTCCACAAGTGGATTCTCTTCTAGAATACTTAGATTCCATGATTTCCTTCAGTTAAAGTATCTCAGACCACCAGACTTTCATCTTTCATTATAATGTAAGAGTACCTGATGCTCTCATCACGTTTTACTACCTTAAGCTGCATTTCCAACTTTTATGTCAAAAAACGACTTTTCAGCCTAGACAGAGTCCACAAGTGGATTCTCTTCTAGAATACTTAGATTCCATGATTTCCTTCAGTTAAAGTATCTCAGACCACCAGACTTTCATCTTTCATTATAATGTAAGTGTACCTGATGCTCTCATCACGTTTTACTACCTTAAGCTGCATTTCCAACTTTATGTCAAAAAACGACTTTTCAGCCTAGACAGAGTCCAAAGCTGCGTTTCCAACTTTTATGTCAAAAAACGACTTTTCAGCCTAGACAGAGTCCACAAGTGGATTCTCTTCTAGAATACTTAGATTCCATGATTTCCTTCAGTTAAAGTATCTCAGACCACCAGACTTTCATCTTTCATTATAATGTAAGTGTACCTGATGCTCTCATCACGTTTTACTACCTTAAGCTGCATTTCCAACTTTATGTCAAAAAACGACTTTTCAGCCTAGACAGAGTCCAAAGCTGCGTTTCCAACTTTTATGTCAAAAAACGACTTTTCAGCCTAGACAGAGTCCACAAGTGGATTCTCTTCTAGAATACTTAGATTCCATGATTTCCTTCAGTTAAAGTATCTCAGACCACCAGACTTTCATCTTTCATTATAATGTAAGTGTACCTGATGCTCTCATCACGTTTTACTACCTTAAGCTGCATTTCAACTTTATGTCAAAAAACGACTTTTCAGCCTAGACAGAGTCCACAAGTGGATTCTCTTCTAGAATACTTAGATTCCATGATTTCCTTCAGTTAAAGTATCTCAGACCACCAGACTTTCATCTTTCATTATAATGTAAGAGTACCTGATGCTCTCATCACGTTTTACTACCTTAAGCTGCATTTCCAACTTTATGTCAAAAAACGACTTTTCAGCCTAGACAGAGTCCAAAGCTGCGTTTCCAACTTTTATGTCAAAAAACGACTTTTCAGCCTAGACAGAGTCCACAAGTGGATTCTCTTCTAGAATACTTAGATTCCATGATTTCCTTCAGTTAAAGTATCTCAGACCACCAGACTTTCATCTTTCATTATAATGTAAGAGTACCTGATGCTCTCATCACGTTTTACTACCTTAAGCTGCATTTCCAACTTTTATGTCAAAAAACGACTTTTCAGCCTAGACAGAGTCCACAAGTGGATTCTCTTCTAGAATACTTAGATTCCATGATATTTCCTTCAGTTAAAGTATCTCAGACCACCAGACTTTCATCTTTCATTATAATGTAAGTGTACCTGATGCTCTCATCACGTTTTACTACCTTAAGCTGCATTTCCAACTTTATGTCAAAAAACGACTTTTCAGCCTAGACAGAGTCCAAAGCTGCGTTTCCAACTTTTATGTCAAAAAACGACTTTTCAGCCTAGACAGAGTCCACAAGTGGATTCTCTTCTAGAATACTTAGATTCCATGATTTCCTTCAGTTAAAGTATCTCAGACCACCAGACTTCATCTTTCATTATAATGTAAGTGTACCTGATGCTCTCATCACGTTTTACTACCTTAAGCTGCATTTCCAACTTTATGTCAAAAAAACGACTTTTCAGCCTAGACAGAGTCCAAAGCTGCGTTTCCAACTTTTATGTCAAAAAACGACTTTTCAGCCTAGACAGAGTCCACAAGTGGATTCTCTTCTAGAATACTTAGATTCCATGATTTCCTTCAGTTAAAGTATCTCAGACCACCAGACTTTCATCTTTCATTATAATGTAAGAGTACCTGATGCTCTCATCACGTTTTACTACCTTAAGCTGCATTTCCAACTTTATGTCAAAAAACGACTTTTCAGCCTAGACAGAGTCCAAAGCTGCGTTTCCAACTTTTATGTCAAAAAACGACTTTTCAGCCTAGACAGAGTCCACAAGTGGATTCTCTTCTAGAATACTTAGATTCCATGATTTCCTTCAGTTAAAGTATCTCAGACCACCAGACTTTCATCTTTCATTATAATGTAAGAGTACCTGATGCTCTCATCACGTTTTACTACCTTAAGCTGCATTTCCAACTTTTATGTCAAAAAACGACTTTTCAGCCTAGACAGAGTCCACAAGTGGATTCTCTTCTAGAATACTTAGATTCCATGATTTCCTTCAGTTAAAGTATCTCAGACCACCAGACTTTCATCTTTCATTATAATGTAAGAGTACCTGATGCTCTCATCACGTTTTACTACCTTAAGCTGCATTTCCAACTTTTATGTCAAAAAACGACTTTTCAGCCTAGACAGAGTCCACAAGTGGATTCTCTTCTAGAATACTTAGATTCCATGATTTCCTTCAGTTAAAGTATCTCAGACCACCAGACTTTCATCTTTCATTATAATGTAAGTGTACCTGATGCTCTCATCACGTTTTACTACCTTAAGCTGCATTTCCAACTTTATGTCAAAAAACGACTTTTCAGCCTAGACAGAGTCCAAAGCTGCGTTTCCAACTTTTATGTCAAAAAACGACTTTTCAGCCTAGACAGAGTCCACAAGTGGATTCTCTTCTAGAATACTTAGATTCCATGATTTCCTTCAGTTAAAGTATCTCAGACCACCAGACTTTCATCTTTCATTATAATGTAAGTGTACCTGATGCTCTCATCACGTTTTACTACCTTAAGCTGCATTTCCAACTTTATGTCAAAAAAACGACTTTTCAGCCTAGACAGAGTCCAAAGCTGCGTTTCCAACTTTATGTCAAAAAACGACTTTTCAGCCTAGACAGAGTCCACAAGTGGATTCTCTTCTAGAATACTTAGATTCCATGATTTCCTTCAGTTAAAGTATCTCAGACCACCAGACTTTCATCTTTCATTATAATGTAAGAGTACCTGATGCTCTCATCACGTTTTACTACCTTAAGCTGCATTTCCAACTTTATGTCAAAAAACGACTTTTCAGCCTAGACAGAGTCCAAAGCTGCGTTTCCAACTTTTATGTCAAAAAACGACTTTTCAGCCTAGACAGAGTCCACAAGTGGATTCTCTTCTAGAATACTTAGATTCCATGATTTCCTTCAGTTAAAGTATCTCAGACCACCAGACTTTCATCTTTCATTATAATGTAAGAGTACCTGATGCTCTCATCACGTTTTACTACCTTAAGCTGCATTTCCAACTTTTATGTCAAAAAACGACTTTTCAGCCTAGACAGAGTCCTTTTCAGCCTAGACAGAGTCCAAAGCTGCGTTTCCAACTTTTATGTCAAAAAACGACTTTTCAGCCTAGACAGAGTCCACAAGTGGATTCTCTTCTAGAATACTTAGATTCCATGATTTCCTTCAGTTAAAGTATCTCAGACCACCAGACTTTCATCTTTCATTATAATGTAAGTGTACCTGATGCTCTCATCACGTTTTACTACCTTAAGCTGCATTTCCAACTTTATGTCAAAAAACGACTTTTCAGCCTAGACAGAGTCCAAAGCTGCGTTTCCAACTTTTATGTCAAAAAACGACTTTTCAGCCTAGACAGAGTCCACAAGTGGATTCTCTTCTAGAATACTTAGATTCCATGATTTCCTTCAGTTAAAGTATCTCAGACCACCAGACTTTCATCTTTCATTATAATGTAAGAGTACCTGATGCTCTCATCACGTTTTACTACCTTAAGCTGCATTTCCAACTTTATGTCAAAAAACGACTTTTCAGCCTAGACAGAGTCCAAAGCTGCGTTTCCAACTTTTATGTCAAAAAACGACTTTTCAGCCTAGACAGAGTCCACAAGTGGATTCTCTTCTAGAATACTTAGATTCCATGATTTCCTTCAGTTAAAGTATCTCAGACCACCAGACTTTCATCTTTCATTATAATGTAAGAGTACCTGATGCTCTCATCACGTTTTACTACCTTAAGCTGCATTTCCAACTTTTATGTCAAAAAACGACTTTTCAGCCTAGACAGAGTCCACAAGTGGATTCTCTTCTAGAATACTTAGATTCCATGATTTCCTTCAGTTAAAGTATCTCAGACCACCAGACTTTCATCTTTCATTATAATGTAAGAGTACCTGATGCTCTCATCACGTTTTACTACCTTAAGCTGCATTTCCAACTTTTATGTCAAAAAACGACTTTTCAGCCTAGACAGAGTCCACAAGTGGATTCTCTTCTAGAATACTTAGATTCCATGATTTCCTTCAGTTAAAGTATCTCAGACCACCAGACTTTCATCTTTCATTATAATGTAAGTGTACCTGATGCTCTCATCACGTTTTACTACCTTAAGCTGCATTTCCAACTTTATGTCAAAAAACGACTTTTCAGCCTAGACAGAGTCCAAAGCTGCGTTTCCAACTTTTATGTCAAAAAACGACTTTTCAGCCTAGACAGAGTCCACAAGTGGATTCTCTTCTAGAATACTTAGATTCCATGATTTCCTTCAGTTAAAGTATCTCAGACCACCAGACTTTCATCTTTCATTATAATGTAAGAGTACCTGATGCTCTCATCACGTTTTACTACCTTAAGCTGCATTTCCAACTTTATGTCAAAAAACGACTTTTCAGCCTAGACAGAGTCCAAAGCTGCGTTTCCAACTTTTATGTCAAAAAACGACTTTTCAGCCTAGACAGAGTCCACAAGTGGATTCTCTTCTAGAATACTTAGATTCCATGATTTCCTTCAGTTAAAGTATCTCAGACCACCAGACTTTCATCTTTCATTATAATGTAAGAGTACCTGATGCTCTCATCACGTTTTACTACCTTAAGCTGCATTTCCAACTTTTATGTCAAAAAACGACTTTTCAGCCTAGACAGAGTCCACAAGTGGATTCTCTTCTAGAATACTTAGATTCCATGATTTCCTTCAGTTAAAGTATCTCAGACCACCAGACTTTCATCTTTCATTATAATGTAAGAGTACCTGATGCTCTCATCACGTTTTACTACCTTAAGCTGCATTTCCAACTTTTATGTCAAAAAACGACTTTTCAGCCTAGACAGAGTCCACAAGTGGATTCTCTTCTAGAATACTTAGATTCCATGATTTCCTTCAGTTAAAGTATCTCAGACCACCAGACTTTCATCTTTCATTATAATGTAAGTGTACCTGATGCTCTCATCACGTTTTACAACCTTAAGCTGCATTTCCAACTTTATGTCAAAAAACGACTTTTCAGCCTAGACAGAGTCCAAAGCTGCGTTTCCAACTTTTATGTCAAAAAACGACTTTTCAGCCTAGGACAGAGTCCACAAGTGGATTCTCTTCTAGAATACTTAGATTCCATGATTTCCTTCAGTTAAAGTATCTCAGACCACCAGACTTTCATCTTTCATTATAATGTAAGAGTACCTGATGCTCTCATCACGTTTTACTACCTTAAGCTGCATTTCCAACTTATGTCAAAAAACGACTTTTCAGCCTAGACAGAGTCCAAAGCTGCGTTTCCAACTTTTATGTCAAAAAACGACTTTTCAGCCTAGACAGAGTCCCACAAGTGGATTCTCTTCTAGAATACTTAGATTCCATGATTTCCTTCAGTTAAAGTATCTCAGACCACCAGACTTTCATCTTTCATTATAATGTAAGAGTACCTGATGCTCTCATCACGTTTTACTACCTTAAGCTGCATTTCCAACTTTTATGTCAAAAAACGACTTTTCAGCCTAGACAGAGTCCACAAGTGGATTCTCTTCTAGAATACTTAGATTCCATGATTTCCTTCAGTTAAAGTATCTCAGACCACCAGACTTTCATCTTTCATTATAATGTAAGAGTACCTGATGCTCTCATCACGTTTTACTACCTTAAGCTGCATTTCCAACTTTTATGTCAAAAAACGACTTTTCAGCCTAGACAGAGTCCAAAGCTGCGTTTCCAACTTTTATGTCAAAAAACGACTTTTCAGCCTAGACAGAGTCCACAAGTGGATTCTCTTCTAGAATACTTAGATTCCATGATTTCCTTCAGTTAAAGTATCTCAGACCACCAGACTTTCATCTTTCATTATAATGTAAGAGTACCTGATGCTCTCATCACGTTTTACTACCTTAAGCTGCATTTCCAACTTTTATGTCAAAAAACGACTTTTCAGCCTAGACAGAGTCCACAAGTGGATTCTCTTCTAGAATACTTAGATTCCATGATTTCCTTCAGTTAAAGTATCTCAGACCACCAGACTTTCATCTTTCATTATAATGTAAGAGTACCTGATGCTCTCATCACGTTTTACTACCTTAAGCTGCATTTCCAACTTTTATGTCAAAAAACGACTTTTCAGCCTAGACAGAGTCCAAAGCTGCGTTTCCAACTTTTATGTCAAAAAACGACTTTTCAGCCTAGACAGAGTCCACAAGTGGATTCTCTTCTAGAATACTTAGATTCCATGATTTCCTTCAGTTAAAGTATCTCAGACCACCAGACTTTCATCTTTCATTATAATGTAAGAGTACCTGATGCTCTCATCACGTTTTACTACCTTAAGCTGCATTTCCAACTTTTATGTCAAAAAACGACTTTTCAGCCTAGACAGAGTCCACAAGTGGATTCTCTTCTACAATACTTAGATTCCATGATTTCCTTCAGTTAAAGTATCTCAGACCACCAGACTTTCATCTTTCATTATAATGTAAGAGTACCTGATGCTCTCATCACGTTTTACTACCTTAAGCTGCATTTCCAACTTTTATGTCAAAAAACGACTTTTCAGCCTAGACAGAGTCCACAAGTGGATTCTCTTCTACAATACTTAGATTCCATGATTTCCTTCAGTTAAAGTATCTCAGACCACCAGACTTTCATCTTTCATTATAATGTAAGAGTACCTGATGCTCTCATCACGTTTTACTACCTTAAGCTGCATTTCCAACTTTTATGTCAAAAAACGACTTTTCAGCCTAGACAGAGTCCACAAGTGGATTCTCTTCTAGAATACTTAGATTCCATGATTTCCTTCAGTTAAAGTATCTCAGACCACCAGACTTTCATCTTTCATTATAATGTAAGTGTACCTGATGCTCTCATCACGTTTTACTACCTTAAGCTGCATTTCCAACTTTATGTCAAAAAACGACTTTTCAGCCTAGACAGAGTCCAAAGCTGCGTTTCCAACTTTTATGTCAAAAAACGACTTTTCAGCCTAGACAGAGTCCACAAGTGGATTCTCTTCTAGAATACTTAGATTCCATGATTTCCTTCAGTTAAAGTATCTCAGACCACCAGACTTTCATCTTTCATTATAATGTAAGAGTACCTGATGCTCTCATCACGTTTTACTACCTTAAGCTGCATTTCCAACTTTATGTCAAAAAACGACTTTTCAGCCTAGACAGAGTCCAAAGCTGCGTTTCCAACTTTTATGTCAAAAAACGACTTTTCAGCCTAGACAGAGTCCACAAGTGGATTCTCTTCTAGAATACTTAGATTCCATGATTTCCTTCAGTTAAAGTATCTCAGACCACCAGACTTTCATCTTTCATTATAATGTAAGAGTACCTGATGCTCTCATCACGTTTTACTACCTTAAGCTGCATTTCCAACTTTTATGTCAAAAAACGACTTTTCAGCCTAGACAGAGTCCACAAGTGGATTCTCTTCTAGAATACTTAGATTCCATGATTTCCTTCAGTTAAAGTATCTCAGACCACCAGACTTTCATCTTTCATTATAATGTAAGAGTACCTGATGCTCTCATCACGTTTTACTACCTTAAGCTGCATTTCCAACTTTTATGTCAAAAAACGACTTTTCAGCCTAGACAGAGTCCACAAGTGGATTCTCTTCTAGAATACTTAGATTCCATGATTTCCTTCAGTTAAAGTATCTCAGACCACCAGACTTTCATCTTTCATTATAATGTAAGTGTACCTGATGCTCTCATCACGTTTTACTACCTTAAGCTGCATTTCCAACTTTATGTCAAAAAACGACTTTTCAGCCTAGACAGAGTCCAAAGCTGCGTTTCCAACTTTTATGTCAAAAAACGACTTTTCAGCCTAGACAGAGTCCACAAGTGGATTCTCTTCTAGAATACTTAGATTCCATGATTTCCTTCAGTTAAAGTATCTCAGACCACCAGACTTTCATCTTTCATTATAATGTAAGAGTACCTGATGCTCTCATCACGTTTTACTACCTTAAGCTGCATTTCCAACTTTATGTCAAAAAACGACTTTTCAGCCTAGACAGAGTCCAAAGCTGCGTTTCCAACTTTTATGTCAAAAAACGACTTTTCAGCCTAGACAGAGTCCACAAGTGGATTCTCTTCTAGAATACTTAGATTCCATGATTTCCTTCAGTTAAAGTATCTCAGACCACCAGACTTTCATCTTTCATTATAATGTAAGAGTACCTGATGCTCTCATCACGTTTTACTACCTTAAGCTGCATTTCCAACTTTTATGTCAAAAAACGACTTTTCAGCCTAGACAGAGTCCACAAGTGGATTCTCTTCTAGAATACTTAGATTCCATGATTTCCTTCAGTTAAAGTATCTCAGACCACCAGACTTTCATCTTTCATTATAATGTAAGAGTACCTGATGCTCTCATCACGTTTTACTACCTTAAGCTGCATTTCCAACTTTTATGTCAAAAAACGACTTTTCAGCCTAGACAGAGTCCACAAGTGGATTCTCTTCTAGAATACTTAGATTCCATGATTTCCTTCAGTTAAAGTATCTCAGACCACCAGACTTTCATCTTTCATTATAATGTAAGTGTACCTGATGCTCTCATCACGTTTTACTACCTTAAGCTGCATTTCCAACTTTATGTCAAAAAACGACTTTTCAGCCTAGACAGAGTCCAAAGCTGCGTTTCCAACTTTTATGTCAAAAAACGACTTTTCAGCCTAGACAGAGTCCACAAGTGGATTCTCTTCTAGAATACTTAGATTCCATGATTTCCTTCAGTTAAAGTATCTCAGACCACCAGACTTTCATCTTTCATTATAATGTAAGAGTACCTGATGCTCTCATCACGTTTTACTACCTTAAGCTGCATTTCCAACTTTATGTCAAAAAACGACTTTTCAGCCTAGACAGAGTCCAAAGCTGCGTTTCCAACTTTTATGTCAAAAAACGACTTTTCAGCCTAGACAGAGTCCACAAGTGGATTCTCTTCTAGAATACTTAGATTCCATGATTTCCTTCAGTTAAAGTATCTCAGACCACCAGACTTTCATCTTTCATTATAATGTAAGAGTACCTGATGCTCTCATCACGTTTTACTACCTTAAGCTGCATTTCCAACTTTTATGTCAAAAAACGACTTTTCAGCCTAGACAGAGTCCACAAGTGGATTCTCTTCTAGAATACTTAGATTCCATGATTTCCTTCAGTTAAAGTATCTCAGACCACCAGACTTTCATCTTTCATTATAATGTAAGAGTACCTGATGCTCTCATCACGTTTTACTACCTTAAGCTGCAATTTCCAACTTTTATGTCAAAAAACGACTTTTCAGCCTAGACAGAGTCCACAAGTGGATTCTCTTCTAGAATACTTAGATTCCATGATTTCCTTCATTAAAGTATCTCAGACCACCAGACTTTCATCTTTCATTATAATGTAAGTGTACCTGATGCTCTCATCACGTTTTACTACCTTAAGCTGCATTTCCAACTTTATGTCAAAAAACGACTTTTCAGCCTAGACAGAGTCCAAAGCTGCGTTTCCAACTTTTATGTCAAAAAACGACTTTTCAGCCTAGACAGAGTCCACAAGTGGATTCTCTTCTAGAATACTTAGATTCCATGATTTCCTTCAGTTAAAGTATCTCAGACCACCAGACTTTCATCTTTCATTATAATGTAAGAGTACCTGATGCTCTACTCACGTTTTACTACCTTAAGCTGCATTTCCAACTTTATGTCAAAAAACGACTTTTCAGCCTAGACAGAGTCCAAAGCTGCGTTTCCAACTTTTATGTCAAAAAACGACTTTTCAGCCTAGACAGAGTCCACAAGTGGATTCTCTTCTAGAATACTTAGATTCCATGATTTCCTTCAGTTAAAGTATCTCAGACCACCAGACTTTCATCTTTCATTATAATGTAAGAGTACCTGATGCTCTCATCACGTTTTACTACCTTAAGCTGCATTTCCAACTTTTATGTCAAAAAACGACTTTTCAGCCTAGACAGAGTCCACAAGTGGATTCTCTTCTAGAATACTTAGATTCCATGATTTCCTTCAGTTAAAGTATCTCAGACCACCAGACTTTCATCTTTCATTATAATGTAAGAGTACCTGATGCTCTCATCACGTTTTACTACCTTAAGCTGCATTTCCAACTTTTATGTCAAAAAACGACTTTTCAGCCTAGACAGAGTCCACAAGTGGATTCTCTTCTAGAATACTTAGATTCCATGATTTCCTTCAGTTAAAGTATCTCAGACCACCAGACTTTCATCTTTCATTATAATGTAAGTGTACCTGATGCTCTCATCACGTTTTACTACCTTAAGCTGCATTTCCAACTTTATGTCAAAAAACGACTTTTCAGCCTAGACAGAGTCCAAAGCTGCGTTTCCAACTTTTATGTCAAAAAACGACTTTTCAGCCTAGACAGAGTCCACAAGTGGATTCTCTTCTAGAATACTTAGATTCCATGATTTCCTTCAGTTAAAGTATCTCAGACCACCAGACTTTCATCTTTCATTATAATGTAAGTGTACCTGATGCTCTCATCACGTTTTACTACCTTAAGCTGCATTTCCAACTTTATGTCAAAAAACGACTTTTCAGCCTAGACAGAGTCCAAAGCTGCGTTTCCAACTTTTATGTCAAAAAACGACTTTTCAGCCTAGACAGAGTCCACAAGTGGATTCTCTTCTAGAATACTTAGATTCCATGATTTCCTTCAGTTAAAGTATCTCAGACCACCAGACTTTCATCTTTCATTATAATGTAAGAGTACCTGATGCTCTCATCACGTTTTACTACCTTAAGCTGCATTTCCAACTTTATGTCAAAAAACGACTTTTCAGCCTAGACAGAGTCCAAAGCTGCGTTTCCAACTTTTATGTCAAAAAACGACTTTTCAGCCTAGACAGAGTCCACAAGTGGATTCTCTTCTAGAATACTTAGATTCCATGATTTCCTTCAGTTAAAGTATCTCAGACCACCAGACTTTCATCTTTCATTATAATGTAAGAGTACCTGATGCTCTCATCACGTTTTACTACCTTAAGCTGCATTTCCAACTTTTATGTCAAAAAACGACTTTTCAGCCTAGACAGAGTCCTTTTCAGCCTAGACAGAGTCCAAAGCTGCGTTTCCAACTTTTATGTCAAAAAACGACTTTTCAGCCTAGACAGAGTCCACAAGTGGATTCTCTTCTAGAATACTTAGATTCCATGATTTCCTTCAGTTAAAGTATCTCAGACCACCAGACTTTCATCTTTCATTATAATGTAAGTGTACCTGATGCTCTCATCACGTTTTACTACCTTAAGCTGCATTTCCAACTTTATGTCAAAAAACGACTTTTCAGCCTAGACAGAGTCCAAAGCTGCGTTTCCAACTTTTATGTCAAAAAACGACTTTTCAGCCTAGACAGAGTCCACAAGTGGATTCTCTTCTAGAATACTTAGATTCCATGATTTCCTTCAGTTAAAGTATCTCAGACCACCAGACTTTCATCTTTCATTATAATGTAAGAGTACCTGATGCTCTCATCACGTTTTACTACCTTAAGCTGCATTTCCAACTTTTATGTCAAAAAACGACTTTTCAGCCTAGACAGAGTCCAAAGCTGCGTTTCCAACTTTTATGTCAAAAAACGACTTTTCAGCCTAGACAGAGTCCACAAGTGGATTCTCTTCTAGAATACTTAGATTCCATGATTTCCTTCAGTTAAAGTATCTCAGACCACCAGACTTTCATCTTTCATTATAATGTAAGAGTACCTGATGCTCTCATCACGTTTTACTACCTTAAGCTGCATTTCCAACTTTTATGTCAAAAAACGACTTTTCAGCCTAGACAGAGTCCAAAGCTGCGTTTCCAACTTTTATGTCAAAAAACGACTTTTCAGCCTAGACAGAGTCCACAAGTGGATTCTCTTCTAGAATACTTAGATTCCATGATTTCCTTCAGTTAAAGTATCTCAGACCACCAGACTTTCATCTTTCATTATAATGTAAGAGTACCTGATGCTCTCATCACGTTTTACTACCTTAAGCTGCATTTCCAACTTTTATGTCAAAAAACGACTTTTCAGCCTAGACAGAGTCCAAAGCTGCGTTTCCAACTTTTATGTCAAAAAACGACTTTTCAGCCTAGACAGAGTCCTTTTCAGCCTAGACAGAGTCCAAAGCTGCGTTTCCAACTTTTATGTCAAAAAACGACTTTTCAGCCTAGACAGAGTCCACAAGTGGATTCTCTTCTAGAATACTTAGATTCCATGATTTCCTTCAGTTAAAGTATCTCAGACCACCAGACTTTCATCTTTCATTATAATGTAAGTGTACCTGATGCTCTCATCACGTTTTACTACCTTAAGCTGCATTTCCAACTTTATGTCAAAAAACGACTTTTCAGCCTAGACAGAGTCCAAAGCTGCGTTTCCAACTTTTATGTCAAAAAACGACTTTTTAGCCTAGACAGAGTCCACAAGTGGATTCTCTTCTAGAATACTTAGATTCCATGATTTCCTTCAGTTAAAGTATCTCAGACCACCAGACTTTCATCTTTCATTATAATGTAAGAGTACCTGATGCTCTCATCACGTTTTACTACCTTAAGCTGCATTTCCAACTTTTATGTCAAAAAACGACTTTTCAGCCTAGACAGAGTCCAAAGCTGCGTTTCCAACTTTTATGTCAAAAAACGACTTTTCAGCCTAGACAGAGTCCACAAGTGGATTCTCTTCTAGAATACTTAGATTCCATGATTTCCTTCAGTTAAAGTATCTCAGACCACCAGACTTTCATCTTTCATTATAATGTAAGAGTACCTGATGCTCTCATCACGTTTTACTACCTTAAGCTGCATTTCCAACTTTTATGTCAAAAAACGACTTTTCAGCCTAGACAGAGTCCAAAGCTGCGTTTCCAACTTTTATGTCAAAAAACGACTTTTCAGCCTAGACAGAGTCCACAAGTGGATTCTCTTCTAGAATACTTAGATTCCATGATTTCCTTCAGTTAAAGTATCTCAGACCACCAGACTTTCATCTTTCATTATAATGTAAGAGTACCTGATGCTCTCATCACGTTTTACTACCTTAAGCTGCATTTCCAACTTTTATGTCAAAAAACGACTTTTCAGCCTAGACAGAGTCCAAAGCTGCGTTTCCAACTTTTATGTCAAAAAACGACTTTTCAGCCTAGACAGAGTCCACAAGTGGATTCTCTTCTAGAATACTTAGATTCCATGATTTCCTTCAGTTAAAGTATCTCAGACCACCAGACTTTCATCTTTCATTATAATGTAAGAGTACCTGATGCTCTCATCACGTTTTACTACCTTAAGCTGCATTTCCAACTTTTATGTCAAAAAACGACTTTTCAGCCTAGACAGAGTCCAAAGCTGCGTTTCCAACTTTTATGTCAAAAAACGACTTTTCAGCCTAGACAGAGTCCACAAGTGGATTCTCTTCTAGAATACTTAGATTCCATGATTTCCTTCAGTTAAAGTATCTCAGACCACCAGACTTTCATCTTTCATTATAATGTAAGAGTACCTGATGCTCTCATCACGTTTTACTACCTTAAGCTGCATTTCCAACTTTTATGTCAAAAAACGACTTTTCAGCCTAGACAGAGTCCACAAGTGGATTCTCTTCTAGAATACTTAGATTCCATGATTTCCTTCAGTTAAAGTATCTCAGACCACCAGACTTTCATCTTTCATTATAATGTAAGAGTACCTGATGCTCTCATCACGTTTTACTACCTTAAGCTGCATTTCCAACTTTTATGTCAAAAAACGACTTTTCAGCCTAGACAGAGTCCAAAGCTGCGTTTCCAACTTTTATGTCAAAAAACGACTTTTCAGCCTAGACAGAGTCCACAAGTGGATTCTCTTCTAGAATACTTAGATTCCATGATTTCCTTCAGTTAAAGTATCTCAGACCACCAGACTTTCATCTTTCATTATAATGTAAGAGTACCTGATGCTCTCATCACGTTTTACTACCTTAAGCTGCATTTCCAACTTTTATGTCAAAAAACGACTTTTCAGCCTAGACAGAGTCCAAAGCTGCGTTTTCAACTTTTATGTCAAAAAACGACTTTTCAGCCTAGACAGAGTCCAAAAGTGGATTCTCTTCTAGAATGCTTACATTCCATGATTTCCTTCAGTTAATGTATCTCAGAACACCATACTTTCATGTTTCATTATAATGTAAGAGTACCTGATGCTCTCATCACGTTTTACTACCTTAAGCTGCATTTCCAACTTTTATGTCAAAGAATGACTTTTCAGCCTAGACAGAGTCCAAAAGTGGATTCTCTTCTAGAATGCTTACATTCCATGATTTCCTTCAGTTAATGTATCTCAGAACACCATACTTTCATGTTTCATTATAATGTAAGAGTACCTGATGCTCTCATCACGTTTTACTACCTTAAGCTGCATTTCCAACTTTTATGTCAAAAAACGACTTTTCAGCCTAGACAGAGTCCAAAAGTGGATTCTCTTCTAGAATGCTTACATTCCATGATTTCCTTCAGTCAATGTATCTCAGAACACCATACTTTCATGTTTCATTATAATGTAAGAGTACCTGATGCTCTCATCACGTTTTACTACCTTAAGCTGCATTTCCAACTTGACGTGGTGACGTGACGTGGTGACGTGACGTGGTGACGTGACGGTGTTTTAGTTCCTGACACGACACGTCGTCACGTGACGTGATGTGACGTGGTGACGTGACGTGACGTGTCGTGGTGACGTGTCGTGGTGACGTGGTGACGTGACGTGGTGACGTGACGACGTGACGACGTGACGACGTTACGACGTGACGACGTGACGTGACGACGTGACGTGGTCTGACGTGTCGTGGTGACGTGACGACGTGACGTGACGTGGTGACGTGACGTGACGTGGCGTGGTGACGTCACGTGTCGTGGTGACGTGACGACGTGACGTGACGTGGTGACGTGACGTGACGTGTCGTGGTGACGTGACGTGGTGACGTGACGGTGTTTTAGTTCCTGACACGACACGTCGTCACGTCGTCACGTGACGACGACGTGTCGTGGTGACGTGACGTGACGACGTGTCGTGGTGACGTGACGACGTGACGTGGTCTGACGTGTCGTGGTGACGTGACCACGTGACGTGGTCTGACGTGACGACGTGACGTGACGTGACGTGACGTGCTGACGTGACGTGTCGTGGTGACGTGACGTGTCGTGGTGACGTGACCACGTGACGTGGTCTGACGTGTCGTGGTGACGTGACCACGTGACGTGACGTGGTGACGTGACGTGTCGTGGTGACGTGACGTGGTGACGTGTCGTGGTGACGTGACGTGGTGACGTGTCGTCGTGACGTGTCGTCGTGACGTGGTGACGTGTCGTGGTGACGTGACGTGGTGACGTGACGACGTGACGACGTGACGTGACGTGGTGACGTGACGACGTGACGTGACGTGGTGACGTGACGTGACGACGTGACGTGACGTAGTGACGTGACGACGTGACGTGACGTGGTGACGTGACGTGACGACGTGACGACGTGACGACGTGACGTGACGACGTGACGTGACGACGTGACGTGACGACGTGACGTGACGACGTGACGTGACGACGTGACGTGACGTGGTCTGACGTGACGACGTGACGTGACGTGGTCTGACGTGTCGTGGTGACGTGACGACGTGACGTGGTGACGTGACGTGGTGACGTGACGACGTGACGTGACGTGGTGACGTGACGTGACGACGTGACGACGTGACGACGTGACGTGACGTGGTGACGTGACGACGTGACGACGTGACGTGACGTGGTGACGTGACGACGTGACGTGACGTGGTGACGTGACGTGACGACGTGACGTGACGTGGTGACGTGACGACGTGACGTGACGTGGTGACGTGACGTGACGACGTGACGACGTGACGTGACGACGTGACGTGACGACGTGACGTGACGACGTGACGTGACGTGGTCTGACGTGTCGTGGTGACGTGACCACGTGACGTGGTCTGACGTGACGACGTGACGTGACGTGACGTGCTGACGTGACGTGACGTGTCGTGGTGACGTGACGTGTCGTGGTGACGTGACCACGTGACGTGGTCTGACGTGTCGTGGTGACGTGACGACGTGACGTGACGTGGTGACGTGACGTGTCGTGGTGACGTGACGTGGTGACGTGTCGTGGTGACGTGACGTGTCGTGGTGACGTGACGTGGTGACGTGTCGTCGTGACGTGGTGACGTGTCGTGGTGACGTGACGTGGTGA
The DNA here is from genome assembly GCA_038501785.1 of Myoxocephalus aenaeus. Lineage (NCBI taxonomy): Eukaryota > Metazoa > Chordata > Actinopteri > Perciformes > Cottidae > Myoxocephalus > Myoxocephalus aenaeus. The sequence continues at coordinate 19,105 of JBAMJR010000349.1, forward strand.
CGTGACGACGTGACGACGTGACGTGACGTGGTGACGTGACGACGTGACGACGTGACGTGACGTGGTGACGTGACGTGGTGACGTGACGACGTGACGACGTGACGACGTGACGTGACGACGTGACGTGACGACGTGACGTGACGACGTGACGTGACGTGGTCTGACGTGTCGTGGTGACGTGACGACGTGACGTGGTGACGTGACGACGTGACGACGTGACGTGACGTGGTGACGTGACGACGTGACGTGACGTGGTGACGTGACGACGTGACGTGACGACGTGACGTGACGACGTGACGTGGTCTGACGTGTCGTGGTGACGTGACGACGTGACGACGTGACGTGACGTGGTGACGTGACGACGTGACGTGACGTGGTGACGTGACGACGTGACGTGACGACGTGACGACGTGACGTGACGACGTGACGTGGTCTGACGTGTCGTGGTGACGTGACGACGTGACGTGGTGACGTGACGTGTCGTGGTGACGTGACGACGTGACGTGGTGACGTGACGTGACGTGGTGACGTGACGTGGTGACGTGACGTGACGACGTGACGTGACGTGGTGACGTGACGACGTGACGTGACGACGTGACGTGACGACGTGACGTGGTCTGACGTGTCGTGGTGACGTGACGACGTGACGTGGTGACGTGACGTGACGTGGTGACGTGACGTGGTGACGTGACGTGGTGACGTGACGTGGTGACGTGGTGACGTGACGTGGTGACGTGGTGACGTGACGTGGTGACGTGACGTGGTGACGTGACGTGGTGACGTGACGACGTGACGTGGTCTGACGTGTCGTGGTGACGTGACGTGACGACGTGACGTGGTGATGTGACGTGGTGACGTGACGACGTGACGACGTGACGTGACGTGGTGACGTGACGACGTGACGTGACGTGGTGACGTGACGACGTGACTTGACGACGTGACGTGACGACGTGACGTGGTCTGACGTGTCGTGGTGACGTGACGACGTGACGACGTGACGTGACGTGGTGACGTGACGACGTGACGTGACGTGGTGACGTGACGACGTGACGTGACGACGTGACGTGACGACGTGACGTGGTCTGACGTGTCGTGGTGACGTGACGACGTGACGTGGTGACGTGACGTGTCGTGGTGACGTGACGACGTGACGTGGTGACGTGACGTGACGTGGTGACGTGACGTGGTGACGTGACGTGGTGACGTGACGTGACGACGTGACGTGACGTGGTGACGTGACGACGTGACGTGACGACGTGACGTGACGTGGTGACGTGACGACGTGACGTGACGTGGTGACGTGACGACGTGACGTGACGACGTGACGACGTGACGTGGTCTGACGTGTCGTGGTGACGTGACGACGTGACGACGTGACGTGACGTGGTGACGTGACGACGTGACGTGACGTGGTGACGTGACGACGTGACGTGACGACGTGACGTGACGACGTGACGTGGTCTGACGTGTCGTGGTGACGTGACGACGTGACGTGGTGACGTGACGTGTCGTGGTGACGTGACGACGTGACGTGGTGACGTGACGTGACGTGGTGACGTGACGTGGTGACGTGACGTGACGACGTGACGTGACGTGGTGACGTGACGACGTGACGTGACGACGTGACGTGACGACGTGACGTGGTCTGACGTGTCGTGGTGACGTGACGACGTGACGTGGTGACGTGACGTGACGTGGTGACGTGACGTGGTGACGTGACGTGGTGACGTGGTGACGTGGTGACGTGACGTGGTGACGTGACGTGGTGACGTGGTGACGTGACGTGGTGACGTGACGTGGTGACGTGACGTGGTGACGTGACGACGTGACGTGGTCTGACGTGTCGTGGTGACGTGACGTGACGACGTGACGTGGTGACGTGACGTGGTGACGTGACGTGACGACGTGACGACGTGACGACGTGACGTGACGACGTGACGTGGTGACGTGACGACGTGACGTGGTCTGACGTGTCGTGGTGACGTGACGACGTGACGTGGCGACGTGACGTGGTGACGTGTCGTCGTGACGTGGTGACGTGTCGTGGTGACGTGACGTGGTGACGTGACGTGGTGACGTGACGTGTTGACGTGACGTGTCGTGGTGACGTGACGTGGTGACGTGTCGTGGTGACGTGACGTGTCGTGGTGACGTGACGTGGTGACGTGTCGTCGTGACGTGGTGACGTGTCGTGGTGACGTGACGTGGTGACGTGACGACGTGACGACGTGACGTGACGTGGTGACGTGACGACGTGACGTGACGTGGTGACGTGACGTGGTGACGTGACGACGTGACGACGTGACGACGTGACGTGACGACGTGACGTGACGACGTGACGTGACGTGGTCTGACGTGTCGTGGTGACGTGACGACGTGACGTGGTGACGTGACGACGTGACGACGTGACGTGACGTGGTGACGTGACGACGTGACGTGACGTGGTGACGTGACGACGTGACGTGACGACGTGACGTGACGACGTGACGTGGTCTGACGTGTCGTGGTGACGTGACGACGTGACGACGTGACGTGACGTGGTGACGTGACGACGTGACGACGTGACGTGACGTGGTGACGTGACGACGTGACGTGACGACGTGACGTGACGACGTGACGTGACGACGTGACGTGACGACGTGACGTGACGACGTGACGTGACGACGTGACGTGGTCTGACGTGTCGTGGTGACGTGACGACGTGACGTGGTGACGTGACGTGTCGTGGTGACGTGACGACGTGACGTGGTGACGTGACGTGACGTGGTGACGTGACGTGGTGACGTGACGTGACGACGTGACGTGACGTGGTGACGTGACGACGTGACGTGACGACGTGACGTGACGACGTGACGTGGTCTGACGTGTCGTGGTGACGTGACGACGTGACGTGGTGACGTGACGTGACGTGGTGACGTGACGTGGTGACGTGACGTGGTGACGTGGTGACGTGACGTGGTGACGTGACATGGTGACGTGGTGACGTGACGTGGTGACGTGACGTGGTGACGTGACGTGGTGACGTGACGACGTGACGTGGTCTGACGTGTCGTGGTGACGTGACGTGACGACGTGACGTGGTGACGTGACGTGGTGACGTGACGACGTGACGACGTGACGTGACGTGGTGACGTGACGACGTGACGTGACGTGGTGACGTGACGACGTGACGTGACGACGTGACGTGGTCTGACGTGTCGTGGTGACGTGACGACGTGACGACGTGACGTGACGTGGTGACGTGACGACGTGACGTGACGTGGTGACGTGACGACGTGACGTGACGACGTGACGTGACGACGTGACGTGGTCTGACGTGTCGTGGTGACGTGACGACGTGACGTGGTGACGTGACGTGTCGTGGTGACGTGACGACGTGACGTGGTGACGTGACGTGACGTGGTGACGTGACGTGGTGACGTGACGTGACGACGTGACGTGACGTGGTGACGTGACGACGTGACGTGACGACGTGACGTGACGACGTGACGTGGTCTGACGTGTCGTGGTGACGTGACGACGTGACGTGGTGACGTGACGTGACGTGGTGACGTGACGTGGTGACGTGACGTGGTGACGTGACGTGGTGACGTGGTGACGTGACGTGGTGACGTGACGTGGTGACGTGGTGACGTGACGTGGTGACGTGACGTGGTGACGTGACGTGGTGACGTGACGACGTGACGTGGTCTGACGTGTCGTGGTGACGTGACGTGACGACGTGACGTGGTGACGTGACGTGGTGACGTGACGTGGTGACGTGTCGTCGTGACGTGGTGACGTGTCGTGACGTGGTGACGTGTCGTGGTGACGCGTCGTGGTGACGTGACGTGGTGACGTGACGACGTGACGACGTGACGACGTGACGTGACGACGTGACGTGACGACGTGACGTGACGACGTGACGTGACGACGTGACGACGTGACGTGACGACGTGACGTGGTGACGTGACGACGTGACGTGGTCTGACGTGTCGTGGTGACGTGACGACGTGACGTGGCGACGTGACGTGGTGACGTGTCGTCGTGACGTGGTGACGTGTCGTGGTGACGTGACGTGGTGACGTGACGACGTGACGAGTGACGTGACGTGTTGACGTGACGACGTGACGTGACGTGGTGACGTGGTGACGTGACGACGTGACGTGACGACGTGACGTGGTCTGACGTGTCGTGGTGACGTGACGACGTGACGTGGTGACGTGACGTGGTGACGTGACGTGGTGACGTGACGACGACGTGTCGTGGTGACGTGACGTGACGACGTGACGTGGTGACGTGACGTGTCGTGGTGACGTGACGTGGTGACGTGACGTGGTGACGTGACGTCGTGACGTGGTGACGTGTCGTGTCGTGGTGACGTGTCGTGGTGACGTGACGTGGTGACGTGACGACGTGACGTGACAGAGTCCAAAGCTGCGTTTTCAACTTTTATGTCAAAAAACGACTTTTCAGCCTAGACAGAGTCCAAAAGTGGATTCTCTTCTAGAATGCTTACATTCCATGATTTCCTTCAGTTAATGTATCTCAGAACACCATACTTTCATGTTTCATTATAATGTAAGAGTACCTGATGCTCTCATCACGTTTTACTACCTTAAGCTGCATTTCCAACTTTTATGTCAAAAAACGACTTTTCAGCCTAGACAGAGTCCAAAGCTGCGTTTCCAACTTTTATGTCAAAAAACGACTTTTCAGCCTAGACAGAGTCCACAAGTGGATTCTCTTCTAGAATACTTAGATTCCATGATTTCCTTCAGTTAAAGTATCTCAGACCACCAGACTTTCATCTTTCATTATAATGTAAGAGTACCTGATGCTCTCATCACGTTTTACTACCTTAAGCTGCATTTCCAACTTTTATGTCAAAAAACGACTTTTCAGCCTAGACAGAGTCCACAAGTGGATTCTCTTCTAGAATACTTAGATTCCATGATTTCCTTCAGTTAAAGTATCTCAGACCACCAGACTTTCATCTTTCATTATAATGTAAGTGTACCTGATGCTCTCATCACGTTTTACTACCTTAAGCTGCATTTCCAACTTTATGTCAAAAAACGACTTTTCAGCCTAGACAGAGTCCAAAGCTGCGTTTCCAACTTTTATGTCAAAAAACGACTTTTCAGCCTAGACAGAGTCCACAAGTGGATTCTCTTCTAGAATACTTAGATTCCATGATTTCCTTCAGTTAAAGTATCTCAGACCACCAGACTTTCATCTTTCATTATAATGTAAGTGTACCTGATGCTCTCATCACGTTTTACTACCTTAAGCTGCATTTCCAACTTTATGTCAAAAAACGACTTTTCAGCCTAGACAGAGTCCAAAGCTGCGTTTCCAACTTTTATGTCAAAAAACGACTTTTCAGCCTAGACAGAGTCCACAAGTGGATTCTCTTCTAGAATACTTAGATTCCATGATTTCCTTCAGTTAAAGTATCTCAGACCACCAGACTTTCATCTTTCATTATAATGTAAGAGTACCTGATGCTCTCATCACGTTTTACTACCTTAAGCTGCATTTCCAACTTTATGTCAAAAAACGACTTTTCAGCCTAGACAGAGTCCAAAGCTGCGTTTCCAACTTTTATGTCAAAAAACGACTTTTCAGCCTAGACAGAGTCCACAAGTGGATTCTCTTCTAGAATACTTAGATTCCATGATTTCCTTCAGTTAAAGTATCTCAGACCACCAGACTTTCATCTTTCATTATAATGTAAGAGTACCTGATGCTCTCATCACGTTTTACTACCTTAAGCTGCATTTCCAACTTTTATGTCAAAAAACGACTTTTCAGCCTAGACAGAGTCCTTTTCAGCCTAGACAGAGTCCAAAGCTGCGTTTCCAACTTTTATGTCAAAAAACGACTTTTCAGCCTAGACAGAGTCCACAAGTGGATTCTCTTCTAGAATACTTAGATTCCATGATTTCCTTCAGTTAAAGTATCTCAGACCACCAGACTTTCATCTTTCATTATAATGTAAGTGTACCTGATGCTCTCATCACGTTTTACTACCTTAAGCTGCATTTCCAACTTTATGTCAAAAAACGACTTTTCAGCCCAGACAGAGTCCAAAGCTGCGTTTCCAACTTTTATGTCAAAAAACGACTTTTCAGCCTAGACAGAGTCCACAAGTGGATTCTCTTCTAGAATACTTAGATTCCATGATTTCCTTCAGTTAAAGTATCTCAGACCACCAGACTTTCATCTTTCATTATAATGTAAGAGTACCTGATGCTCTCATCACGTTTTACTACCTTAAGCTGCATTTCCAACTTTTATGTCAAAAAACGACTTTTCAGCCTAGACAGAGTCCAAAGCTGCGTTTCCAACTTTTATGTCAAAAAACGACTTTTCAGCCTAGACAGAGTCCACAAGTGGATTCTCTTCTAGAATACTTAGATTCCATGATTTCCTTCAGTTAAAGTATCTCAGACCACCAGACTTTCATCTTTCATTATAATGTAAGAGTACCTGATGCTCTCATCACGTTTTACTACCTTAAGCTGCATTTCCAACTTTTATGTCAAAAAACGACTTTTCAGCCTAGACAGAGTCCAAAGCTGCGTTTCCAACTTTTATGTCAAAAAACGACTTTTCAGCCTAGACAGAGTCCACAAGTGGATTCTCTTCTAGAATACTTAGATTCCATGATTTCCTTCAGTTAAAGTATCTCAGACCACCAGACTTTCATCTTTCATTATAATGTAAGTGTACCTGATGCTCTCATCACGTTTTACTACCTTAAGCTGCATTTCCAACTTTATGTCAAAAAACGACTTTTCAGCCTAGACAGAGTCCAAAGCTGCGTTTCCAACTTTTATGTCAAAAAACGACTTTTCAGCCTAGACAGAGTCCACAAGTGGATTCTCTTCTAGAATACTTAGATTCCATGATTTCCTTCAGTTAAAGTATCTCAGACCACCAGACTTTCATCTTTCATTATAATGTAAGAGTACCTGATGCTCTCATCACGTTTTACTACCTTAAGCTGCATTTCCAACTTTTATGTCAAAAAACGACTTTTCAGCCTAGACAGAGTCCACAAGTGGATTCTCTTCTAGAATACTTAGATTCCATGATTTCCTTCAGTTAAAGTATCTCAGACCACCAGACTTTCATCTTTCATTATAATGTAAGAGTACCTGATGCTCTCATCACGTTTTACTACCTTAAGCTGCATTTCCAACTTTTATGTCAAAAAACGACTTTTCAGCCTAGACAGAGTCCAAAGCTGCGTTTCCAACTTTTATGTCAAAAAACGACTTTTCAGCCTAGACAGAGTCCACAAGTGGATTCTCTTCTAGAATACTTAGATTCCATGATTTCCTTCAGTTAAAGTATCTCAGACCACCAGACTTTCATCTTTCATTATAATGTAAGAGTACCTGATGCTCTCATCACGTTTTACTACCTTAAGCTGCATTTCCAACTTTTATGTCAAAAAACGACTTTTCAGCCTAGACAGAGTCCAAAGCTGCGTTTTCAACTTTTATGTCAAAAAACGACTTTTCAGCCTAGACAGAGTCCAAAAGTGGATTCTCTTCTAGAATGCTTACATTCCATGATTTCCTTCAGTTAATGTATCTCAGAACACCATACTTTCATGTTTCATTATAATGTAAGAGTACCTGATGCTCTCATCACGTTTTACTACCTTAAGCTGCATTTCCAACTTTTATGTCAAAAAACGACTTTTCAGCCTAGACAGAGTCCAAAAGTGGATTCTCTTCTAGAATGCTTACATTCCATGATTTCCTTCAGTCAATGTATCTCAGAACACCATACTTTCATGTTTCATTATAATGTAAGAGTACCTGATGCTCTCATCACGTTTTACTACCTTAAGCTGCATTTCCAACTTGACGTGGTGACGTGACGTGGTGACGTGACGTGGTGACGTGACGGTGTTTTAGTTCCTGACACGACACGTCGTCACGTGACGTGATGTGACGTGGTGACGTGACGTGACGTGTCGTGGTGACGTGTCGTGGTGACGTGGTGACGTGACGTGGTGACGTGACGACGTGACGACGTTACGACGTGACGACGTGACGTGACGACGTGACGTGACGACGTGACGACGTGACGACGTGACGACGTTACGACGTGACGACGTGACGTGACGACGTGACGTGGTCTGACGTGTCGTGGTGACGTGACGACGTGACGTGACGTGGTGACGTGACGTGACGTGGCGTGGGTGACGTCACGTGTCGTGGTGACGTGACGACGTGACGTGACGTGGTGACGTGACGTGACGTGTCGTGGTGACGTGACGTGGTGACGTGACGGTGTTTTAGTTCCTGACACGACACGTCGTCACGTCGTCACGTGACGACGACGTGTCGTGGTGACGTGACGTGACGACGTGTCGTGGTGACGTGACGACGTGACGTGGTCTGACGTGTCGTGGTGACGTGACCACGTGACGTGGTCTGACGTGACGACGTGACGTGACGTGACGTGACGTGCTGACGTGACGTGTCGTGGGTGACGTGACGTGTCGTGGTGACGTGACCACGTGACGTGGTCTGACGTGTCCGTGGTGACGTGACGTGGTGACGTGTCGTGGTGACGTGACGTGGTGACGTGTCGTCGTGACGTGGTGACGTGTCGTGGTGACGTGACGTGGTGACGTGACGACGTGACGACGTGACGTGACGTGGTGACGTGACGACGTGACGACGTGACGTGACGTGGTGACGTGACGACGTGACGTGACGTGGTGACGTGACGACGTGACGTGACGACGTGACGTGACGACGTGACGTGGTCTGACGTGTCGTGGTGACGTGACGACGTGACGACGTGACGTGACGTGGTGACGTGACGACGTGACGTGACGTGGTGACGTGACGACGTGACGTGACGTGGTGACGTGACGACGTGACGTGACGACGTGACGTGGTCTGACGTGTCGTGGTGACGTGACGACGTGACGTGGTGACGTGACGTGTCGTGGTGACGTGACGACGTGACGTGGTGACGTGACGTGACGTGGTGACGTGACGTGGTGACGTGACGTGACGACGTGACGTGACGTGGTGACGTGACGACGTGACGTGACGACGTGACGTGACGACGTGACGTGACGACGTGACGTGACGACGTGACGTGGTCTGACGTGTCGTGGTGACGTGACGACGTGACGTGGTGACGTGACGTGACGTGGTGACGTGACGTGGTGACGTGACGTGGTGACGTGACGTGGTGACGTGACGTGGTGACGTGACGTGGTGACGTGGTGACGTGACGTGGTGACGTGACGTGACGACGTGACGTGGCGACGTGACGTGGTGACGTGACGTGGTGACGTGTCGTCGTGACGTGGTGACGTGTCGTGTCGTGGTGACGTGTCGTGGTGACGCGTCGTGGTGACGTGACGTGGTGACGTGACGACGTGACGACGTGACGACGTGACGACGTGACGTGACGACGTGACGACGTGACGACGTGACGTGACGACGTGACGTGGTGACGTGACGACGTGACGTGGTCTGACGTGTCGTGGTGACGTGACGACGTGACGTGGTGACGTGACGTGGTGACGTGTCGTCGTGACGTGGTGACGTGTCGTGGTGACGTGACGTGGTGACGTGACGACGTGACGAGTGACGTGACGTGTTGACGTGACGACGTGACGTGACGTGGTGACGTGGTGACGTGACGACGTGACGTGACGACGTGACGTGGTCTGACGTGTCGTGGTGACGTGACGACGTGACGTGGTGACGTGACGTGGTGACGTGACGTGGTGACGTGACGACGACGTGTCGTGGTGACGTGACGTGACGACGTGACGTGGTGACGTGACGTGTCGTGGTGACGTGACGTGGTGACGTGACGTCGTGACGTGGTGACGTGTCGTGTCGTGGTGACGTGTCGTGGTGACGTGACGTGGTGACGTGACGACGTGACGTGACAGAGTCCAAAGCTGCGTTTTCAACTTTTATGTCAAAAAACGACTTTTC
>JBAMJR010000350.1:0-5000 GCA_038501785.1 Myoxocephalus aenaeus
ATATATATATATACATATACATATATATATATATACACATACATATATATATATATACACATACATATATATATATATACACATACATATATATATATATACACATACATATATATATATATACACATATATAATATATATATATATATACACATATATATATATATACACATACATATATATATATATATATATATATATATATATATACACATATATATATATATATATATATACACATACATATATATATATATACACATATATATATATATACACATATATATATATATACACATATATATATATATATATATATATATATATATATATATATATATAATATTATACATATACATATATATATATACACATATATATATATATACACATACATATATATATATATATATATATATATATATATATATATATATATATATATATATATATATATATATATATATATATATATATATATATATATATACGCATAACTATATAGATTATAATTAACTGGAGGATGAGGATATACTTTTTTCTACACGTAGATCTTAAACCCTTAAATATAAACAGGAGCCCGGCCACCCTACGGAGGAAACTCATTTCGGCCACTTGTTTTTTAATTAAAATCTCCTCTCCTTCTATGTAGTCAGGTGTCGGTAGGTAGAACCTCAGAACCGCTGACTCGCCGCTCTCCTGGCTGACATCACACGCTGCCACGGACTCTCCGCTGCCAGTAATCTCTCTCGCTGTCTCTATCAACAACGTTAGCTAACGTGATAGCTTGCTATAAAAAAACTGGTGGGAGGGAAATGAAGCCGCTGTAGACATCTTAACGCTGATTGGCCAAGACTCGACACAAAGATCTGCTATTTGCGAAGAGCACAACTCTTTTTTTTTTCGTGTCTCACTCTGATCTCAGAAACGCTGGGCGAGTTGACCCCCCCCCCCCCCTCCCAAAAACAAAAACTCTTCGGATCTACACGATTCACGTGGATGACATATTTTCATTTCAAAACGGCGAATTTCGCCGAAAGGTGACAATTTGCAGGTATGATATTAAACCATCATTAGGATAAAATCTAGTATACCAAGTATGAAAGCAGCACTGGCTGCAGGAGGCGGCTTTGGGGCAATGAGTGAAATGTGTGCTGAGTCACTGCGCTAAGAACTCGAGCAGCAGGCGGACAGGAAGAAAAATAGCGTAGGTATCAGGGGAGCCTGCTGAGGAGAAAGGGACACTGGCATCTGCCGCTACACCAGAGGAGTCAAGGTGGAGGGGGGGGGGGGGGGGGGGGGGGGGGGGGGGAGAGAATGAAAGGAAGCAATGGAGGGAAGGAGAGGAGCGAAAGGATGCAAAGTGTAAAGGACGTGGGAGTGAGGAAGGACAGACAAGGAGAGGAGAGAAAGGATGGGGGGACGTTGGGAATTCAATAGGAAAGTAACCTACAGAAGGACACGTCTACCTGCTCTCGGAGCTTCTTGGACTGCTGACTCATTATAACCTGAAGTCACTTCCACTTTGTCCTTTAGCGCTGACTCAGCCTGCAGTTGGACGGGACCCAGGGGGAACCTACCGCCATGACGGAAACGCTCTTCAACAATATCATTCACAACTCCTACTCTTACGAGGTCAAGGAAGCGCATGCAACCTTTGTACCGGTAGTCACTTGTACCACCGTGATAGCTTCATGTAAAAAATAATATATATAGTCAGTTGTGTGCTCTGCGCCTCATATAGAAGTATGGATCAACGTGGCAGCAGTGGTTTGACAAGACTTTCTGGACATTCTAATGTTCCTTTGCTTTGACTCTGGGTCAGACATCCACTATAGAGCGGCTGCTGTCAATTCAAGCGGACCACAGCTGTCATCCCAAGTGAAGGAGCAAACAAACAAGCATTTTGGAGGAGAGTTCAAAACCTACAGAAGCTGAGTTTAAGATTTCAAACAGTACGACAGGGCAATGTGATTTTACTGCCGGAGGACAGAAGTCTGTCAAGCATCAGGGACTTTGATAGATCTGAGCACATGACCTATTCCCTTGATATCTGTGGTTATATTAGGAAGTTATGGGCAATGTCGTAAAACAATGAGCGGGACTGATTTATGAAGTGAAATTGAAGCATTTATTTTTCCTGTCAGTGCGATGAAGTACCTGGATCGGTCGGGCATCTCACTGGATTAGCCAAGGAGACATTCCTGAGTGGCTATTTCATCTATTAGTCATTCCTCAATAAGATTTTTCACAGCAGACATTTCATTGATTTGCCATAGGCCAAATAGGAAAAGCACAGGTGTTGCCACTAACAACAACAATGGCGCTGCTGTTCTATTTAAAGGAGCACTCAAAATAAAGCATTGCCCTCTGATCATCATTCCCACCAGGGAGTTTTTTTTTTTTTTTTTTTTAAGTATCACAATCGATGCAGCAGAAGTACAGATATCGGCTTTTTAATCTTGTGCGTTTTTTCTTTGTTTTCAAAACCTGGCGCCTACATTACCCACAATGCAGCGTGACCGGCAAAAGTTTAGTGGGAGATTTTGGCTAGTAACGACAAATTTTGCTTCAAGCCGCAAGCAGAGAGGAGGAGCGGTACGATTACTTCTTCCTCACTCTATACCCCCAAATATGTTCATTTTATGTTCAAGGTTGTAGTCTTCAGACCCAAGCCACGGCGACTAAGATAAGTTAAGATAAGATAGTCCTTTATTAGTCCCTCAGTGGGGAAATTGCAGGATTACAGCAGCAAGAGATAGTAGTAAATAATCCACAATAGCCCTATATATATATATATATATATATATATATATATATAATATATATAATATATATATATATATATATATATATATATATATATATATATATATATATATATATATATATATATATATAACAGAATAAACAAGTATTTTAAAAATGTATTTATACTGCACCAGTTGGATAAAAGTGACCAAAAAAAGTGTTTTGACTAGTGGCATCACTCAGGACAACTCAAATGTCCGTACAGTTCTCTCAGAAGGCATGGAAGGCTTTTATACAGCGTTTTTGTAGATCAATAGTACTCCCCACGACCTGTAAACAGACTTTGATGTGTAGAATCGATGGAGTTCCCCTTTTAGTGTCCCAGCAATGCCAGGCCCCTGAAGCATCGACATGGAATTTGGCATTCGTTTGTTTTTATTATTGCACACCTGTGCTTTTCCACTGTGACGTGTAAAAATGCCTTTACTGAAAGAGATCTATTGAAAATGTCTTCTGTATATGTGTATTTCAATGATAGAATTTGTATCCATACTGCTCTCCAACAAAGCAAGTTCGGCATCTAAACACATGTCATTTTTTGTGCGAGTTCTGGGATTAAAAAAGTGAAAGGGATTGGTGCCTTTTTCAAAACAAAGTACATTTCATTAAAATTATGTGATTCTTTTTTTCTTCATATATTGTGCCTATGAGTACCTGTTAAAGCGGCATATTAAATAAATGCATTATTACTATTATTATTATTCCGACAAAAATCACAAATTATCCTCGACCTCTAGAGCCTTTGGAACCAGCCGCCTGAGAGCGTCTCTGAAAGCCACAGAACCAGAGATGCTGATTTCTCACAGCGAACAGCGCTCCCGCTAACATGCGTTTGGTTTTAGCAGCACAGGATCTGCACTGTCGATGGGATGCGTGGAACACACGGCGCAGGATTTGTAACAACGGTGAAAGTGAGTGAGAGAGAGAGAGAGAAAACACAGGATCTTGTCGGAGAGGCAGGCGGCGAATGAATCAGCTTGTTTCCCCCCCGCTGCCTTGAGGGCGAGACAGTCTGACAGGCCAGCAAATTAGGATGACTCATCCTGACTCACACACCCACCCACCCACCCACACACACACCCACACACACACACACAGAGACAAACAGGGTTGACGGATTCACACGCGCACACACACTTTTCTTGCCCCCTCTTCGTCTTGCCTTCCCAGCTGCACTGACAAACACAGCCCTGCAGCCACCAACCTGTGACTCATCCTCGTTGTTGCCCTTTCCGAGTCTGTCTAGTTGCATGCACGGACACAAGCTTTTGTGCACACTTGAAGCCATGTGAGCGAGCACACACACACACACACAGCATTCCGATCTTTTGTGAAGATGAGACTACAGTGGTGAGGGGTTTCCAGATCTTGAGGAGCTGATACGTGACAACCTTGAAAAGATAAAAAAGCGTCTTTGATCATTCAAAGCACACACACACACACTTTGGCAGCGACGCAGGCTGAAGTTGAGATTGTCAACTGATGCCACATTTGTTTAGTTTTTTTTAAAAGGTCCATCTATATTGTTGTTGAGCCAGGATAAAACAAGATGTCATGTCTGAACAGAATCAGAAAACTATTCCCCACTTTGAGTTAATTGGTGGCTCGTTAAGAGGACCTTCTCTCGCCAAAGGCATCAGCGTTAAAATGTCCAGTTCCTTCAAACATCTTCCTCTTTAGCTTCCACCGCAAATAGCGTTGAACTCTCAGGAACAAGACGGGGACACCTTCCCCAAGGTCCACCAATCAGCGTGCACGTTGACATTGCGGCCGGAGAACAAAAAACTGTGTGTGTGTATGTGTGTTTGTGTGTAACAGGATCAGCGTGTGTGCCGAGGGTTAAGTGATGTGAGCCTGAATGAGGTAGTGGAGTTTGAGCGACTGTGCGCCGAGTGGTCCCCGGTGTCCCTTGGCATTGTTAGCTTCTGCTTGAGAACGCCTGCTTTGTAGTGTGTGTGTGTGTGTGTGTGTGTGTGTGTGTGTGTGTGTGTGTGTGTGTTTTTACCTGGTCCATGGTGGCTCTCGTCCAACACCAGACTGTTCATACATTTGAGCTCCCAGTCCTGCACCTCAGTCTTCCACAAGGCAGGGATTAAGACGACATACTGGGCTCTGCGGGAGGAAGTCAAATTATATTTCACAACCCAAGACAGAATTATTTAACCTCCTTTGACCCTGCTTCTGTATTA